>HE669534.1:45811-179130 GCA_000313835.2 Heliconius melpomene melpomene
TTATGATTACTAAAATAAAATCGTGGGGACACTTGCTACTTACCACTAGGTGGGTGAAGTCTCACGCTATGTCTTTCAATTGTAGATATTGGACGTGCCCCACGATTAAATTTTAGTAATCATAATTTCTATGAAATTAGTTTTTAGCTTTTAGTACATTTATCTGCAATATAAAACCGTTTAACTTAAAATTTTTTTTATACTTTTTTATTTGAACAATATGTAATGTAATATATTAATGTAAATTAATTTTATTGTTTTAATAAAATTTGTAATGAATTAAACTTATAATGAAAGCTTTCTTTCCGTTTTCTTTCTTGTTTTTTTTTCAGTAATACAAATAGTATTTCAATAATATTAATGAAAATTGAAATCAATTATGCAAAGAATGTAGTATTATACAAAATTTTTAATTCTTCTAACAAATTATGAAAACTCTAGTTTATTGTCTTTTGTTTTTTTTTCTGAAATAGAAATTGATATATAATATTAGTGGAAATTGTTAATGATCTTACAATGAATACTGACGGCGCCATTTTGAAATATGTCTTTAAATATGTAACGTGCATTTTTTTTGGTTGTTCTTTTTTAAATATAAAACTATGTATAAAGCAATAAAAAGTTTTTCTTTCACATATTGTAGCATTTAGTTGATTTTTTTTTTAAATATATAGAAATACGTGACATACTTTTACGTGAATAACTTGTAATAATATGTAGTTTGCAATGTTATGTATATATGAATAGTAAATATATATTGTTTATTTATATTACATTTATATGAATGTGATGACATTTATATTGTAAAAATAAATTCTTTATGTTCAACTTTAGTATTTAAATTTAGCATAAATATTTCCTAGAATTGTTTTTTTTTCTAATAGTCAATGCTTTTGCCTAAAAAATAAAATATATAATGATTGAATGCAATATATTGAATTTCAATTCATATCTGACTATTCATTCATAGATTAATAAAAAAATATTTATTATAAATGTAAAATTGTATTGTGGGAAAGAGATAGATATATATAAATGAAAATGTAAATCGATAACTTAATTCGCAAACCAGCTACTTAGCTACTTGTGGCATTAATCTTATGATACTTTTCACAGACTTATTAGAAAATAAAATACGTTGGTAGTTAGTATATTGAACTGTATATTTAAGACAATCACATACTTTTAAGGGCAGTTGTAGCGCAGGGGCACAAGTGTGACTAAACGTGACAGGTTAAGGGTTCGATTCCCACGCTTATAAGCGGGGAGCGAAGTTCCTTAATATTAGGCTCTGTTCCTTTGCCTACTCTGCTTCATATGGAAAACAGCTTGAAGCTGAAAAAATAACCTCTTTAATAGGTGTTCTGCATTAAATAAAATGACGGTTTTGGCATCCCTTGTAAATATCAGTCAGATGAAGTCAGCTGGTTTGCGAATTAAGATATCGGAATACAAAAGTATTTATGGATATTAATTTTTAAACAATCTATTGACTTTTTTAATACAGTCCAGTCTCTACTTTCTTTTTTCATATATTGAAAATTAATTATTATTAATAATATTTTGTATATTAATGTGTATATTTGTACATTTCTTTTAATTTAATTTATTTCATGTTCAAATTTATTTTTTTAATTGATATTATATACGTTAAATTAGGATTTGAATATGTAAATGATAGGAGTGTTGACATTAATTTAAATTTAGTTTATATCCTTATCCATTTTTAGCTTAAAACCAAACAAATTATAAATTTAACGTAATTTAACAAAACAAAATGTAAACTACTGATATACATAATGTCATTCAGATTAAATCCTTTTTTTATTTAAAATTCTGTCAACATTACGTTGACCTCAGTCGGTGAAAGAACTGACGCCCTATAAAATTAGTTATAAAATGTGATAGTAATATATTATATATCGGCCTTATAATTAATATTAGAAGTTTTTAAGTAAATAAACTTCATATGTTAGTCATCTCGCTGAAACATAATTTCAATACATTAATATAGCTTTTAAAAATGAATTGTGTTTTATTTAATAACTATTATATTTTTTTTCTATTGTTAAGACACTCAGTTCCCATTAAGACACTTCAAATTCAAGAGATATTTCGTGTTGAATAGCGAAGTCAACACCGCGCATTGTCTCGTTGATGGAGCGTGAAAATTAAAATATTACACATTTCATTAACTCGAGTGGCAATCGAACCCATAACCTGTCGCGCTTACAGTCGCACTCTTGTGGCCTGGGGATTGGCCTATACTATTACTATAGCATATATAATTTTTTCTTTTGTTAAAAGACATTTCATTGAAATTATTAAATGTGTATGTAATATATAGACATAAAAACGTAACGTAAAGTAATTTTGTATTTGGATACATTTTTAAATTATATCTAATAAAAACTTTTCAAAACAATATTTCACCCTTATAATTAACCTAAGTAGACAAGTAGCGACATCTAGCTTTCACATGTTTTACTCAAATTATGTATTATACGCTAAAACATTCGTACTTTCTGAAAATCTTAGGTTAGATTTAGTTTTCTATTTGTAAAAAAAATAAAGCAGGTTTTTTAGCCCACGCTGTAACCTGTACATAGTAGGGTATATAGGGGAATCTGGGGACCTATTGTTGAGACACTACGATCCCATTAAGACACTTCCGTTACCCATTTTCCACCGAATTCTGTAGCCAAATGCGTCTTGAGTGGCACTATACACCGAACTTAACGCCTCGGTGGAGGAGTCCGCACTTGACCTATGTATCCCACATATAGCAGGGTAAGTAGAGGGAAATTAGCGTTAAAACGCTCCGTCTCCAACCTTCCGCTGAATTTTCGAGATATTGCATGTCCAGTGGTGGAACTCAACGCCGTGCATTTACCTAAAGTTTCGTCTTAATTAAATTGAATAAATTTATAAATATTGTGTTATACTTACCCACCTGCTGGTTTTAAAAAACTGTATAACTGCAGTGTATTTTAAAAAAAGTAGCGTAATTTAAATTGTTGGGTAACAAAAAAATTAAGTTTAAAAATCACTTCTTAAATATGTAATTTCAATGTATACAATTTAAATACATTAAAAAAATTGTAGGTTTAATCGTGTAATAAGGAAGCTGTTAGCAACGGTTTAAGAAAAGGACTCGTTTAAATAGCGGATGATGCGTTGTCACAATTTCCTGGATATTGCAAGCTTGAGAAAAATTACAAATGTAAAATAAATCTATACTTCTATACGAATATTATACTCGTACAGCTAAAGAGTTTGTTTGGTTTAACTCGACAATCTCAAAAATTACTACTGACTTTTTTATTGGAACGACCGTTAGATATAGAGGTTTTGATAGCGCCGAGGAAGATTCCATCAAGGATTTTCATGACAACTGGTCCTGGTCCTGGGTCACCACCTTGACTAGTTCTTCGGTCCTTGATGGAGGCCTGCCCCAATGGGCACTAAATAGTGTCGTTAATCACTGCTTACATTGCTTAGGCACTGCACTAGATTCCCTCATGGATACATGTATTAGCCATTTATTAGAAGAAACCCAGTAAAAACATTGGGTTGAAATACCACTACTTTTGATTACTGAACGTGTTTCCTATATTTTACATTGAGTTCTCGTCAACAGAACGAAAATTTACAATTTACCTTATAATTATCACTAACAAAATATATACAAAAACCCATATTTTTCCGAATTTGAACTGACTAACATCGAGCGTAATAAAAAAACTCGTTGAAGACGTCCAATATTTTTGCTGTTTTTTGTAGGTTTCTCCCAATTTTCATATAAAGTGATCCAATATTTCCCTAACAAATTTTATACTAACACGTTTTATTTTTTCGACCTACATATTAGAGGTCAAAGACGAAGCCAATTTCCCTCACTTAATGTATTAGATAACGATTATTATAGCATGTTGTTAAATAACATTTGCTAATTACTTCTGATAGTCATGGGTTCAGATATTGTAGGTACTCTTTTAATTATTTATGAAGATTACTTACTTTTTTTGTCATTTTTAAGCTTCATTCCTGCCCATCCCGCACATAGCAGGTCTGGAGAGAGGAGGATGAGATTGAGAGGAATACCAAACCTAGGCTTGCGTTCGTCAAACAGGGCTCGTCATGGCACGAGCGTGCGACTGTAAACGCGACGGTTGTGGATTTGATGCCCACTCGAGGCAGACTCTTAATATTTTCATTTCCTCGCTCTGCTAACGAGGTAAAACGCGGCGTTGATTTCCTTCACTCAACACGCAATGCCTTGAGAATTCGTGGGACGAAAGTGTCTTAATGGGAATGGAGTCATATCAGTAGGTACCATGTTCCCTCTGCCTACCCTGCTACATGCGAAATACACCGTATGCAATAAAAATAGTTCAATATAATCATAATATACATCATAATGATTTATCAACAAAGATTTTTTTTTATATTTACATAATAATTTATTTGCTTTATCCTAAAATAACTTATATCTTTTGTTGAAATTTCAAAAGACAGAAATAAATATAGTATCTACATACTGCTATGATCTATAACCTTCTATTACCATGGTTTTTAGGGCTTCTGGGCTTCACCACCGAAGGAAGCCTTAGACGTTCCTTAGAGTTTTGTAAAAAAGTACTTTCTTCTTCTTCTAAAGCTTGCTGAAAAAGGCTTAAAGATAAAAAAAAATCATATAATAACTTAAATGTCATGTTATAATCATTTATTATACTTACTACATAATATTATGTATAGATAAATATTCTTTTAAAATAAGAAATTAAGAAAGATACCCAAATTATTAATTGCAGGACAAATCTAAAAAACGCACTTCGCCATAATTAAAAATACTAAATTATTCCACCCTAGCGATTAATCGCACCCTACCACCCCCTTTCTTCATACAACGGTCAGTAGTAGAACAGGCTTCTCGCAAATCATGTCGCCTTAGAAACTAAGTGCAAAACAAAAATAAACAAAAATACCTTGAAAATTTATAAAAAATAAACTAAAAATGACGTTTCTAATACAAAATATTTGGTGAAAAGTGATAAATAATTAAATCGTTCGTGTTTAATTTTAATAATTATTCGCACAATTGACGTAATGTTTGACGTTTCGAATTAAAGATGGCGTCAAAAACGTATTTTCGCGCCAAAAACGTCATAAATATTCCGCTTGTATTTCATATTTTTAAAATTAAATTGAAATGACAAAGCAAGTGCGAGTAACTTGGATTTGACAAAAATGTGAAGTGTTCTGTGCGTTTTGGATTTTATTGTGTATGTGTTGTTTTTATACTGTGAATTTGTTGTCATAGGTTTGTATAAATTAATATCTTTGTCACTAATTTGTCTATTTTAAAACATACGGAGATAATCAACTACTTTCATAATCTGTTGTTTCTGTTCATATTATTAAATAGAAAATATTTATACGTACATAAAAAAACATGTTTGAATGCTTAAGATTTGAAAAAATATAATTTTAAAAACAATGTGTACTTAACAAATAAACAACACTTCTTTATGAAAAAAGTACATTTGCTCTACTCGTCTAAATATAAAAAAGCTGCAAGATTTCTTCTGGTCTCTAAGCGTCTTTACCTGGCTACCATCAAGTGAAAGTCCAATACCTACTTTATAAATAAATACATAAAACTGATATAAAGTTGATATCAATTATTTATTAAAAAGACATAGTGAATAAAATTTTGTAATACTCAGTTTATAACATATTGAACCTTTAAGGCCAGTCGTGCTGTTCGAGGCACAAGTGTGCGACTGTTGCTGTACACGAAAGATTCGATTCAAACTCTAGCAAATGAAATATTTAATATTTTCATTTTCGCTACTCAACAGGCAATGAGAATGAAGAATCGAATTCGAAATCGAAATCGAAATCGAAATCGAAATCGAACCTCAGAATTCGGCGGAAAGTCGGAACGGAAATCTTTAATGGGAACGGAGTATCTATCTTAACACTACGTTCTAAGGTGCCCTCTGCCCATCCTCCTAAGTGTGGGATAGAGCGTGAGGCTAAGAAAATGTTTAATCTTTCTCTATTTCGTAACTTTTTCCCATATGACCATCGCTTGTTGAAGCGTAATAATAATATATTTTAAAATAAACATTTACCTGAATTGAACTAGCATTCACAATCAACGTGTTTTCGACGGCATGTTATATAAAAATGAGAAAAAAAATATATTTCTTTTTACGTGTTATAAATCTCTTAAAGCAGCAACTTAAAAGTTTAAAAAATCCGTTTGTACGCACGCAGACAGCAAGAAGTTAATAAAATGGCGTTAGTTTACAAAAATATAAAATATCATAACTTTTTTAGCTTCACAGTGTATTCCGCACATAGCAGGGAAAGTAGAGAGAATCTCGGAACCTACTGTTAGGACTAGGTGTTGAGTGGTGGAACTCAACGCCGCGCTTAAGCTTTTTGCGTTAGCAGAGCTTACCACGTTTGAAAAACGCGGGCCTCAAACCTCTTTTTATGTATTATGACTCATTACTTCATGATTCAGAATTCTGGTCAGTCAGACCCTAATGACCCTAATGACATTAAGAGTTTCCGGTGTAAAAGAACTTATAAGTAGATTTAGTACTTTTTAGAACTTGTTTTGTATAGAAAATAACAGATAACGATATATTATCATCATGCGATTTTGTCTTTAAATTGAGCTTATTTTGCACAGTTAGTTAGTATAAAAATTTTCTACGGCAAACACTGCTTAAGAGAAGGCTAGGAAATTCAATATTGTTAAAATCCCACTGTTTTCCATTTTCTGCTTATAAATTAGAGTAAAAATTTTACAAAATTGAACATTTTGCATTTTTTAAATAAAATATTTAAATATAATGTATATGATCACATCAATAATTGAATAAAATGTATATGATCACGTTATGTGATTCAATTATAAATATAAATATTTTTCAAATTAGCTTTAAAGTCCTGGCTAAAATATCCATTTTACACAATAGCACAGAAAGTGGAGAGTTTAAGGACATTCTGTTGTCCACTTTCCGCTAGCGTTTGAGACATTGAGAATTCAATGGCTGAACTCAAAGCTGAGCTTTGTGTATCAGGGAAAATGAAATAATTTCAATATAAGCATTGCCCTGGGTAGGATGCGAACCCATATTCATCACGTTTAAAGAGACCATCCTCGATATCGCGTACAAGTAGTACCTTCAAAACGATTAATAACCTTTCAATAGAGCAAAGTGCATATCATCCACTAGTAGCGTTTTAATTTACTAAAACGATCACTTCGGGGTTAACTTGATTTTGTACGTATAGCGTATACGGTTATAGAGTCATACAGAATGTATGAAAGTATTCGTACATTCGCTCATTCCATACAGTCAAAACACATCTCATTCCTATCCAGTTAACATTTAAATATTTATTTCGAATTATAAAATATAATATTTATTAATAATTCTTTATGACAGGACATTTCCCGATGGATTTTTCGAAATGTAGGCAATTATAATATATATATATATATATATATATATATATATATATATATTTTGAAAAGAAAAGTATGCAACAATATGTATTTAGAGGTTAATACTACAATTACCGTTGAGAGTAGACGCGTTGGTCTGTCAGTCTGTTCAATGAGTGCGGGTATGAGACTGTGAAATACAAAAGCGGTTATTTCCCGAATCCCGGGTAAATCGTGATCTCGCGAAAATTTCGGAATTAAAAGAAGTTTATATGTCCTTCCTCAACCTCCATCTGTCTTCCAGTGAAAGTTAGCCTTTAAAATCGGTTCCACTATTTGTTCCGAAGATTAGTCCGAACAAATGGAAAAACGATATATAATAGACAAATGGATAAATACATAGATAAAATATATAACCTTTTTTCTTTTCACTTCCATGATTTATCTCACATAAAAGGGGAAGGCAAGGAGAGTCATGTGTCCAGAAAGAGAATCTTTATCTTATCTTATTCCTCTAAAACGTATTTGAATGCGCAACCTTCGCGTCTCATAAGGTCCTACTGAACCACAGTGATGTTAATGAATTATAAAACAATTTGAACACAATCTATTTTAACTTGGGTAATTATGAAGCCACATTAAACTTACATTCGTAGTTTTCGTAACGCAAAATTAGAAATATACCTATTAATATTTTATACAGTTTTAGTTTTAGTTTGACTGTATACGACCGGTAATTGCTTTGGAACATGATATCATGAGGCTAGTGTGTTGTCCCGTGACATTATTCTTGTTTATATTAAGTGTGTCTGACAGTAAGCGCGACGGTTGTGGGTTCGATTCCCATTCAGAGGAGTGAGTTATTTTCATTTTCCTCGCACAAGTAAACACGCGGCGATGAGTGCCGTCTCTCAATGCGCAATGTCTTGTAAATTGGGCGGTATGTGAGGGATAGAATGTCTTAATTGCTAGTAACAGGTAGCCCGCATGTAACAGGATAGACCTTGCTACATGAGGGATATAGCGTGAAAATACAAACAAATGATTAACATATTTGTACACATACATAAACGACTGGTGAAATGCGCAAACGCTTAGGTATACCTAAATGCATCGATTTCAAGGTTCTCCTTCTTCTCTTCTAATTCTCGTAAGAACAATATTTTTCTTACAGTTTCATAATTCAAATATATTTAACCGACTTCTTAGGAGGAGGTTATTTTAACATGTTGTCTTTAAGCTAACCTTATGAAGCTTTAAGAAATTGTTCTACATAAATACCACTAGTAATAAATACCAGTCGTAAGTTGGCCTCATGTAAACCCATTTTTTTTCTTTCTTGAATACAACTTCGCGTTTTACCATTATATGACCGTTCTGAGAACATTTTCATATTATATGTAATTCTTATAATATTTCTACTGGGTACTTAAGTGTATTTTGTTGAGTCCGACTGTAAACACGACGGTCGTGGATTCGATTCCTGCACGGTGTAATGAATTATTTGTTTTTCCTCGCTTTGGTATCAAGAAAAAATGCGGCGTTGAGCTCTACATCTCAACACTCAATATCTCAAAAATAGCCCGGAAATAGCGCGGAACGGAATGTTGACACTACGTTCGAGAGAACGTAGAATTCTTCATTGTTAACACAAGTACAACCAACACAACAGATGAGAATGAAAATGATGAAGATGCATGTTGGGTTTAGAAGAATTGATATATTTTATGTTTATTTTTTTATTTACGATTTTTTTTCTGTCTCTACTTTTGGTGATCACTCACACAAATACAAAGTTAAGCTCGGGCCTCGCGACTAAATTTTAATTTTAATTAATTATAATTAATTAATTAGTTTTAATTTTTTATGATTAATTATTATTTTTATTAATTATATTTTATATTTCATAAATATTTTTATTACATTCACGCTGTATCCCTCACATAGCACTCCGTTCTCATTAAGACTCTCAGAAGTTATTTAACACTACACCTGTACACAAAACTACCCTATTGTATAACAACAAACGCATGACCCACAAAAAGTTTCGATTGCTACGATTTCCATAGTCCTCATTTATTTCCAGCCCAAAAAAAGCTAAAAATGTCCTTCCAAATAACGAATGTCCGCTACCACCGTATTACTGACCAAACTTAGCCTTGGCTTAGATCAGGGATGGAGCGATAAAGTTATTCGTACAAGGACGCCAGAGCCTTCAGTAGTTAGTACAGTTGACCACATTTACATGTATATTAAATACTAACGACTCAAACGCTTCGCTCGCTTAAACTTATTTTTATAATGTAGCTAAATTATAATATATAAATTGTAGCCTAATTACTTTGATATATAAAATAAAACAGAGAAAATATAACTAGAGAAGAAGCAAGAGTGAGTGGCAAGAGAGGCATAGGTAGGCTCTATTGACCTTCACGAACACAGTATCGATGGTACTGGAGGAAGGTCACGTAAAAATCACGTGGACGAGGCCTAAGAGGTTTGGAGCGATTGTGCGTTCTCTTATACGTCGTAGGTAGACATAAAGCTTGAAGAAAATATTAATAGAAGAAAATTATAGATATATACGAAGCCGAATGTACATTTTGAAATAATTTATCGTTTAGCGTATGCCGTATACACGTGTTTGGCCGGTTCTGGGTCATTAGTCAAATACATGTTAACGTATAACTTCTTAGCAATTTTCTTTAGCAAGTGTCCTCGAGGTTTCCTTCAGAAAAGCAATTTTTCGTCATATAAGTACCGTACATAGCACGAAGGGTAAAGTTTATAATGTAGTGGTGGAATTGGACGCTATTTTTAATATAAAAGTATTATATGTAGAAACTTTGTTCTAAATATATTTAAAAAAGTAAAAAGTTTTCTATGCTAATAAACACATGTATACAATTAAATCTTTATATAAATTGATTGTTTTTTTTAAATATAATGTTAATTTTTTTTATGACGGGTTGTTTTAATACTAGGTCTTCCCAAGTTCCTTCTGCCTACGCTAATATGTGTGGAATACAGCGTTAAGCTGAAAAAATCAATATTTTGTTAATCTAGGCTGTAGAAATATTTTAGATTTTCAATTATATAAAAATACCACCAGCTAGGATTTTTTTTAAGAATAGTCAAAAGGGACCTAATATCTTTGTTAAATATCTTTAGAAAATAATATGTAGTATTAGAAAGCATATTAATTACTGTGTCCAAGAATATTTAAAGAATAAAAATGCAAAATTTTGTGCATTTTAAATATCATGCACATGAAGCTACCAATAGACCTTTACATTGAACGAAGAAGAAGAGATGAAAAAGAACAATTGAGTTTCTCGTGGCAATATTATGAATTACGAGCATGAACTCAGAACTTTCGCAGTTAGGGTCAGACAACGAAATAAGTATGTCAACCTACAGAATATTCTTAATAGTTTCCATTATAGTACTTACCTACTGTATGCAAAGAAGTCGTGCTTAATATAATTTATTCTTAATATGGAAAAAAATATCTGCATATTTCATATTTTATGTAGAAAAGTTTCGTGTAATAAGTTTGATATGAATTCTTATGGAATGGGAAAAGTTAGGGTCGCACTTTTAGCGTTTTAGTTGTTTTTTTTTTTGTTCTGGCTTAATAAGATTGCATTTATAGACAGCCATATCGTCGAAATAATTAGAGAACAAGTTGATGCCTGCAACTTCGTATACGTGGACTAGAACACGTAAAATACCGTTTCCTTGCTTTTCCCTAAAAAAATTACAAAATTGGACCAAAGCCACTTAGCTCAAACCAAAAGCTCGAAAATTGGGCGGGACGTGGTAAACGGAGTGCCTTAACACTAGGTTTCCTGTTCATACCCTGCTATATGCAGGATACAGGTGAAAAATAAAAAAAATACTACATTTGAAATCTTGATTGCCTTGCTTTTACAATTTCAGTAAATTAGATTAATCGCGTATAGTAATACCTCACATTTTCTTTGCCTTGTTAGAACAAACTCACGGTATTTGTGTGTAATTAGCGACCCTATAAAGAAACAATCGCGAAACGACCTGTCACCACTAATATGTAAATATGAGTTCTAAATTAATAATAGAAGGCAGCCAAAATTTAAGTTTGTCAAATAAGTATTTAGAAAAGGGGTTTCAAGAGGGCGCTATGGGATGTTGATTGACTGTAAACGTAGTGGTAGTGGCTTCCAACCCACTTAAAAGTGATTGTATTTAAATTATTATTTTCATTTCCCCATTTTGGTAATATTAAAATCGGTGGTGACCGCCAGCTACCTTTCAATGGCTCGAAATTGACCTGAAAGTGTAAATAGAGATCGAAAAATAGCGAACGGAATGACTCCCATAATATGTGAAAATGAATTGATATTTGAAAAGGAATACAAAAATATGTATAAATAAAGACAGAAATAGTATAAGCAGGTGTCATAGCGCTTCAATGGCAGCCTTGGCGTCACGCGTTTAACTTCATTCTCAGTTCAATGAGTTTGCAAAAAATAACTACTTTATAACTAATCTTTATCTGTTGTTTTGATGTTAAAATACGTTGTATGTTATATTACATTTTAGCATTTTTGGTCAATAAGAAGAAGTCAAGTGGGAATCGAACCTACAACCCTCGCGTTAACAGACAGACGCTGTGCTGCTGCTCCACAATGGAGCATTTTTTATTTTTATATTTTGAATTTATTTGAAAAAACGTGAAACCGTCATTAAGAAAAAATAATATAAAAATATTTTTGTTACAGATTAAGAAGAAAAAAATGTGAAAAATGGCGTTAAAACTAAAATATACGGACGAGCACGGTATCTTACACATCGACATGAGTCCCACACATAGTCCAACAGAAAAAATAACCGATCCAAAATTCGATACTATCAACAAACGATTCGGACAGTACGACATCTTCGGCGGCAAGTACGATGGTGGGGAGACCTCGCTATTCAGAAGTCGGTACAATAGTTTTGAAGAAGAACTTGCCAATACACCTTACGCGTTCACAGAGAGACGAACTAACGAACCCATCCTCGACATCACTATAGATACCTTCGATAGCAAAAACAAAGATATCGATAATATCGAGGATAATCGATACTTTGAAAAGGATTTGTTCGGTCCTAAAATCGATTTAAATAAAGACTCGTTTACGGTAACTCAGTTGATTCACGCCCAAGATCGATATTACGATTTGTCTAAATCAAAGGGGATAGTGAAGGATTTAGCTAAAAGTTTTGAAGTGAAAAGTGCACCGAGTTCAGCGAAAATAGTGACTAAAAGTGATGATGCTTTCAAAGTGTTGTCGGCGGAGAGTAGGAGTGTGAAAGCTGCGCCTAAATCGCCGTGAGTATTGATTTTTATTTATAACTTAAATCGTCTGAAATATTTTGGTTTTTAGATTTTGTGTATTTATTTTTTAATTTTTCTCGTTTCCTAACAATTTCCTCTGCCTACCCTGCTGTATGAAGAATATTGCGTAAAGCTAAACATTTATTACCGCGTTTGTGTTTTCTGATCACTAAGTGTAATATTTTTTATAGTTTGAAGCCAATTGTTGTGTGTTAGAATTACTTTTACTTTTAGAGTTGCAAATATATTTAAATTATATATATTTTTTATTTATGTAATAATTGCTTTAACAGAAGAATGCATTAAGAATTTAACTTTTTATTCCGTTATTTCGAAAAAGAGGGGGATTTGTAAAGTTCCTATATATTTTTTTATTAAATATATTATAAAGCTTGAAGCAAAAAAAGATAAACAAAATTTAGTAATCATTTTATATAGAACAATTAAAAGTAACAAGATTTGAATCCGCTTTGTAGAACACCCAAATTTACGCACTATAAACGTCGATAAAAATAAAGAAAAAACGTTAAAGTTTACGTTTTCTTTTTCAAAATCATTTAGTAAGCTTCACAACAAATTGTTTTCTATTAAAAAATATATATTATAAATATAAATATTAAGTAACTTATCCTATAAACTTGCGCGTAGGTACTAGCTATGAGGCATTCACCGTAAAATAAGCTTCACGCCTCATAACTCATAATCTGTGTATGATACAGCGAATTGCATTAAACTAGATATCTTGAGATGATAATATTCTTATTATAGTAATTTTGTTAAAGATTTTTCGTATTAAAATACCTTCGTATCGTAATTTGGGAATTAATATATATAGTAGCTGTGGGTTCCGTATATTTAAAATTATATTTTTAATATAACCTATGACCTCGCGAGTCTGGTTTGTTTGAAATAAAATTTAAACATTTTCTCAGTATAGTTTGATAATGCAACTTGAATCTTGCCTCTTACTAAGCAATATCTCTAAAATACATAGAAAATTAAAAATAAAAATAATATTTCTATTACTCTTATTGTCTACCCCTATATGGGTAATAATAAAAAAGTGATATCATTAGGTACTTTTTAATGATAACCTTGCGAGACATTCATTATCATTACCATTGAAAAGAGACCTTTAGATAGATCGCCTTGGATGAATATCCGGTGATAGTCGAATTCAAATTTGTTTTAGATACAAAGAGAAATTTTGTTTATTCTATCTAATATAGATACTGTATACGTAGGTTATTCGTAAAAACGAATACTTTTTTAGTTTCATACGTTTTACATGTAGAGCAAGTAAGAGATATCACAGTGTATGAATATGGCTAAGCGGGGAAACAAAAAATAAATAATAATCGTTCCCCAAACTGGATATCGAACGTACAACTGCCACATTTAAATACTTTTACTATAAATTATTTTAATTATGCTTTACTAAGGTAAAGTAGTAAGCTTTATAATACTTATCTATGTAAGTCTTCAAAGAGGCATGAACCCACAATCTTTCTAAATAGTCTGGTGCTCCTCAGTTGCAGCACGAGGACTTTATAAAATACCAGATATTATGTTATATAAATTTTAAGGTAAACGTGAATTACAAATAAAATTTACTTATAAAGGTTATCCGCCACTCTAACTAAATAAGGATCTCCGCCCACTAAGACCAGTACCATTTTATTTTATTCAAATTTAAAAATTATGTCACTGACTCTAAATTAATAACATGCATTTCGCTTCGCGTTATATATCGCATATTGCGGAGTAAACAGAGGGAACCTAGGGGAATTTTCGAGACATTGCAGAACGAAATTACGGAATTCAAATGAAAATAATACATTCCTTCGTGTGGAAATCGAACCCCCAACCGTAGCGCTTACAATTGTCAAAGCAAAACCAGTGTTAGAATACACTCAGTTTAAAGGAACATGTAAGTAATAAATATTACCTAGATGTGATTCAAACTTACAAGTTACAACCGTGACATATAGCGAAAATCCTCCCAGTAAGACACTTCCGTTCCCCATTCCATGTTAGATACTTATACCTACATACTAAAATTTTAACCCCTATGGGTTAGTACGTTCTTAAGAGCGTTGGGCTTAGTGGTCAAAGCATTTGAATGGTTTCTTAGGGCACGGGTTCAAATCCAGCTACGTTAAAACTTTTGTACGTTTTCTATAAAAAAATTCTTTCCTAAAGTGTGAAATATCGCTATAAAAGTCTTTTAGTTTTTCAAAATATTCATGATATTATCAAGAAAACAAAACAATTATCTTATGACCTTACTCTTTATTCATTAAAAACCTTCTAAAATCATAAAGGCCTATTTCTTACTTAAAACATAATTAATGTTATTATAATACTATTTATACTAATGTATTGAAGCGTGTCGACGAAAAAATGTCCTTTACTTTTATTATTTCCTACATCGACAAAGACTTAGTTGTTTTGTTTATAATTTCTGTAATAATAATTTAATAGTTAATGTGTTTCAACTCAACAGGTATTCGAAAATTCAAACGAACTCGAAAAAAAACAAAGTGTCTTAACACTAGGTTCCCAGGTTCCCTCTCTGTCTATAAAAAAGATCATCGAATCTTTAACCATCGCGTGTACACACGGTGTTTCTCCTTACCGCGACATTTCTTTAGGCGCCTATTTAAGTGCTATGCGGTAGTATAACTGTTAATTAACCTAATTCTTTGTATCTAATGTTTTAAATTACTTACATATGGATTTATACTTGAAGCTTGCTTAGCGGCTTGCTTTTAAATCTCTAGTACTTCGACCATCACGTTTAGTGGTAGAGACTATTGTTAATAGTAAATAATGGTTAACTGTAAAGTACGATGTCGCGCAGTTTCACAGCGTTTGAACTGATGGTTGTGGGTTCGATTTCTACTCGAGAAAATGAATTATTTTCATTTTCTTGTGGCTTCAAGAATTCAGCGAGAAGTGGAGAACGGAAGTGTTGAAGTGGAGAAGTGAAGTTCTCAGGTTTTTGGGAACCTGGTATTAACATCGAGGAAGGGTAGACAGAGGAAACCTTGCAAAGCCTGCTTTGTTCGGGATGGGGAAAAAAATCGTCCTATATATTAAAATGTTCGATAAAGTGATAAAAAGATAAACAATTCATTCAGTCAAACGTATCCGACCTTGCTAAGGTCATTATATAAAAAAAAATATCTTCAACCACAGGACGTTACGTTGTTAAACACTAGTTAAAGAATTGTTTACTTTTGTTTTATTTTTTTTTTATTATGTATAGAAAAACAAATTATTTTTGTAGATTTTTTGTAGGCCGCTTTTTATGAATTTTTGTAGCATTTTTGTGACGCTTATATCCCGCATGTAGTAGAGTTGGCTGAGGGAGTCTAGTGTTAAAACACACTGTTCTCCACTTTCCGCCCAATTTACGAGGCTTTGTGTCTTTAGTGGCAGAGCTCAACGCCGCTCCATGCCTTGTTATCAATGCGAGGAAATTTACATAGTTCCTTGAAAAAACATATAATACGGGAACATATTCCCTAAATGCGGGAGCAAAAGCAATGAGAATCTAAGCATTGGGGGTTAAGTGGCGGAACTAAACGCCACACTGTCTGACCAGAACTAATAATCATTATTATAAAATATTTTTACTTAATATAATCATTCCTCCGAGTAGGAATCGAACTATGCAATAATACTTTCATATACAGGTGTTCAGTTTTACTTAATCAAAACCATTAAAAACTATTTAACAAGTGGTCAAATTTTGTAATTTTACCAAAAATGTTCACGCTCTGTATATCATATTGTATTACGTAAAAGAAACTCTGAGCAAATTGTGTTCCTTTGTTGATCGTGTAATTGGAATTTGAGTGGCGATACTAAAAGCGAATACACAATATTGTAATTAAAAAAAACAGCTTCACGCGGTATCCCCCGTGCATCAGGGTACGCAAAGGGAACCTAGTGTTAAAACACTCTGTCTCTCACTTTTCGCCGAATGTTTTATCATTATTCATTTTACTTGACAGTTTTTGTTGACGTTACAATGAAATCGTACCCATTGAAACGCAGTGGTACAGTGATACAATGGTACCTGATAATTGTGGGTTCAATTCCCGCTGGGATAAATTAATTATTTTCATCTCCTGTTGTTCTGGTAAGTACCTCACCCCTCAACACTTAATGTCTCTAAAATTAGGCGGTGCATGGAAACAGAATAACTTAACAGCAGGTTCCCTCAGTGCAAACAGCAATGCTATGCGGGAAAGAGCGTGAAATCTGTATTAAATTCAAATTTCTAATAAAAGACATAAGTTTCAAAGTAATTTCCCGAAGCAGCCGAGTGTCACAGTGCCGGTTGACATCTTTGTGCACCGCATTGAGTTACAAAACATAATTATCTACTTCGATACACATAAATGGGATTTACAAATTGTATGTTTATTGTTCTTGCAGCAATTAGAAGAAAAATTTAAGTGATAAATCACTATTTTTTTTCTTAAATTGATACCCTCTGGACGCAATGGGACAGCGTCTGGCTGTAATTGCGGTGGTTGCGGGTTCGATACTGATTCATTACCTCGCATTAGACAAAAGACTTCGTTGAGTTCCGCAACTAAATCCGCAACATTTTAATTATTTTTTTTTAAATGGTGTTCCACACTAACTAAATAATAAATACTTATTAAGAAAATTAAGATACCCCGCTCCCCACGTTCTGGCATTGCATTTTGGGTAGTAGAACTAATAAATATACAAATATTTCCCCAAATTGATTTGAACTCGCAACCTTCAGATTCAATTAAGCAATACATCAAAGAGATTTAATATCAACTATACGAGTAGACACGACAATGGCAATAATCAAAGTATTATTGTCAAATTATAAAGAATTGATTGACAGTAAAATGTGGTAATCCCTGTAAGTAATATGATATTTATACTTTGTAACTATATACACGCTTATCATATTTAACCGCGAGGGTTATTGAATAAGGAATAATAATTATTTATTATTATTGTCAACTTCCATTTTGGTAGGCATAGGGAACCTAAGTTCCTGCCTTCCTGTATCGCCCAAATTATGGGGCGATACAGGAGGGAGGGGAAAGGGAAGGAGGGAGGGAGGGGGGAGTGTCTTAACACTCCGTTACAAAGAAATTGTATATCGATGCCACAACCATCGACACACGACGACTGCCATAATTGTAAGGCAAAAATATAAAGATAAAAAAGTACTTATCGATTTGAATCGGCAATTGTTTAGCAAACCTCATTTCAACACTGCCATTACGCAATAACGACAGACGGCGTCAAATGATTCATTCATGTTAATCTTACCCATATAGGACTCTACGTAGGTTGAGACGAGTTGGACGACCTTTTTAAGTCTTTTAAAATATATACGAGTAGGTACTGTTATTCCACATGTAGCAGGGTAGGCAGAGGGAGCCTAGTGTTAAGACACTCCGCTCTCCATTTTCCAGTTATGAAAATATAGATTTAATTGAATGTAAACGTGATGGTAAAAGCGAGTGATTATAAGTTCCAATCCTGAAAACGAATTTCCATTTCCTAGCTTCAACAAGACATGTTACGGCGTTAAGTTCCCCCATTGCATTTTCTTGTATTCGGGAAGTGAGTAACGGAGTGTCCTTAGGGCAGACGCGGCCCATACATGGATACAGATAAGAAATAAAAAAATTAGATGCCATGATATAACAATTGAGCTAAACGAATGATAACTGGATAAGTTCAGATTTCGATTACCACTCAATTAAATATCATTCATTCTCTCGAATGGGTATCGAACCCAAAACCCTCGCCTTACAACCACACCTTTGTGCCCCTGCGCCATGGCGGCCTCTATCGAAATTATATTAAGCTTAATATATTAAAACATTACAAGTGTTATTATTCTCACGGTTGATTCGCTTTGGACACATTTTGATAGGTAATTTACGGCTAATTCTGTAGACATTTAACTGCATGCGATTATATTGCCGTTGAAACGTAGCGAACATATGTACATACATACAGTGATATGTCACTAAGTCTTCTCTGCCTATACAATGGAAGCGATTTTTGGGGTTCCGTACCTCAAAAGGTAAAAACGGAACCCTTATAGGATAACTTTTTATCGTACCTCGAAGGAAGTAAGAAAAAAATAAGTTTGTACGGGTACTTCCTGTGGACTTACAGTTATGAAATTTGGTACGAAATTGGCATTGAAAACTTGCAATACAAAAGGAAAGGAAAATCGAAAAATGAAAAGTCATAGTTATTTCATAGTCCATAGTCCACCATCTCAAATTTTTACCATATTTACTACCTATTGCATCAAAATTTCAATATTTTTATATGAGAAAAACGAACTTATTATGAACATTTATTTTCATTTATCACATACCCAGTCATTATAATCATTATATACGTATTACATACTGAGGCCAATTATGGCGCAGGTGTACGAGAGCGACTATAAACGCGACATGTTATGTGTTCGATTCCCACGCGAGGAAATGAAAAAAATAATATTTTCATATTTTACGCTCTGGTAACGAAGCAAACCTCGGCGTTGGGTTCCGCCAATCAATACGCAATGCCTGAAGAAATCGAGGGAAAGAAAGAAGGTAAGGTAAAGTGTCTTAATAGCAAAAATGTCTGCCTCAGACGGAATTTGGGAACCTACCCTGCTATAATTATGTGAGAAGCTGAAGAATGTATATTACAATCCCAGAACTGGGCAACGTGGGCTTAAGCCCACATATAGATATTAACCAGCAATTGTTCCACCAAAGACCTTCTAAGTAATCATATTTCTTAACTGCGCTCACTCACTAGTGACGAGTCGACAGGCTCTATCGTACTGCACGCTTAGATCATTTCACACAATTACTTTAAAATTTAAACTAAAAAAAGTATTATTTACAAAATGTGAAAAAATAAATTAAAGTGAAGTGTATTTTTTTTAATTTCGTGAAATTTTAGTTACTTTTTTTATATTATAAATAGTGAACGATATTTACGTTTTGGATTGACGTTTTATTATATTACACGTGAGTTTATTTTTTTGAATTTTGATTAACTTTTTTTATGTAATATATTTTTTACGTAGGAATAATTTAATATTTGTTTATTTTAATTTATATCGTTTTACTGCAAATCTGGTTTCACTAGCAGAGTAGGCATAGGGGGGAACCATCACCGGCTTCGCATCTTACTATAGCCACTACGGATCTAGGTTCGATTTCCATTTGGGAAATGAATTAATTTCATTCATTGGAGAATGAAAATTGGGCGTCCCGTGGGGAACAGAGTGTATTAATACTAAAACGCCTCTGCCTACCCTATTATGCGGGAAATAAAGTGATGATGCTTATTATTTTTACAGAAAATATAATGATTGGAAGACATTAACATTTAAAAAATGTAATTAAAGTAAACTAAATAGATTTTACCTTGCCCAATATAAGTGTAGGTAATTATAGGGTAATCTCATTTTGTAGACGGCCTCGGTTTTCTTTTGATAAATTTTAATTAAAAGCTATAATTTGAACGAATGTTTTAGAATGTAGTGTAAATCATTCGGATATTTCGTCTTTTCCGGTGTTAGTTATTAATCTTCAAACGGTTTTCGAATACTAGTACAATAATATTCACAAATTTATGAGTCTATGAGGCCGTCATGGCACAAGAGTGCGACTGTAAGCGCGACGGTTTTAGGGTTGATTCCCATACGGAGCAATTAAATATTTAATAGTTTTATTTCCTCCCTCTTATAAAGTAGAGAACAGAAGCTTATTAATGGGAACGGAGTGTCTTAACAATAAAAATTGTTGTTATATGTCAAAACATTTTACAATTTTATAAATGCATCGCGTGATTTCAAATAATCTCCTCTTTGTATTGTTTTATTTTTCTACTAATTACTGTGATTTATCTGACAGTATATCAACTTGTCTTATTCTACCAACATTCGAATTTTTTTTTTAACTTTATGACTTTCTCACTATTATAGCGATCGTGTATCTCTAGCTATACGGGTAGCGAGTTATTTTTCTTACAAAATAATAGGTAATTCTATTTCAATTTCTTTAACAAAAAATAAAAATTATATTTAGCATTTGTTTCTGAAACAGTTACAATTTTATCATTTATTGTTAGAAATAAGATTGTATTCACTTCTTCCACAAGAAAAAAAAAACAGAGGCTATCGTGCCGCAGTGGGACGGCGTAAGACTAAATATGAGTTCGACTCCCTCCCGAGAATGAAATATTCTTATTATATTCATACGTTCCATCACTAAATATTTCAAATATTAGCGGCGCGTGGAGATTGGAGTGTCTTGACACTAGGTTCCCTCTGCCTATCGAGTTATATGCGGGTTAATGTGTAAGGTAAATACAGTACTCTCTGTTTACATCGTTATATCGGAGAGATATATATGTCAACATAAAAAAAACCATAACAAAAAGCCAGTTTTACTTTAAATAGTAACAAGGACAATTCTTAAACTGCATATGCGGGGAATATCATTGACATTACCTTAAAGACACCTGCGACATTCCTTTATATCGAACTGGACGTACAAGATTGTATGGACATGCTAAAAAATTATTATTGGGCCATGATGGCGCAGTCGGCCAGCGTATGACTGTAAACGCGAGAGTTGTGAATTTAATCCCAACTCGGGGAAATAATTGTATTAAAATGATTATCTTTTTTTCGCTCTGATAGCAAAACCCGGAAAGTAAAAATTCCCACTGTCTACCCTACTCTTTCACAACGTGTAACATATTAACGCAATATGTATAATTTATAATCATAAATCATAAAAATGCATATTAGGCTGATTTCTTAATTTTACGATTACGAGAAATAATAATTATATATTAATTTTTATGTAACGATAAAAAAATATTTACACATTTTTATTACTTCAAAAGTTTAACAACTAAAAGTTTAAGCAATTGTAAAAATATTTTGATGATTTATATATCAGCAATAAATGATAAATGAACACAGTGTACCGCACATGGAAAAACCTGGAAGCCTTGTGTTAAGACACTTTTCCCGAATTTCCGTCGAATTCTGGAGGCTTTGCAGGTTGCATGGTGAGTGTCGGTACTCTACGCTTTGCTTTGCCTCGTCACTAGAGCTAAATATTTACTAAATCCTAAATATTTCTTTTCTTCAAGTGGAAATTGAACACACAACCTTTTTTGCCCCTATAAATTAGTACACTTCTGCCACCACTGCGCCACCTATGACCTAAAAATTTAATGAATTTCATATATTTTCTTAATTTTTTTCTAAATATGAATCTTTGTAAGAAGATAGATGATAACATATAGATTGAAGCTTAAACTATTACTTAGTAAAGAAAAATCGGATTTTTGTATATTGTAGATAGGCTATTT
This sequence comes from Heliconius melpomene melpomene, assembly GCA_000313835.2. Taxonomy (NCBI): domain Eukaryota; kingdom Metazoa; phylum Arthropoda; class Insecta; order Lepidoptera; family Nymphalidae; genus Heliconius; species Heliconius melpomene. Next base: position 68,062 of record HE669534.1, read on the forward strand.
TTTACCGCAAAATACATCTCATGGAGAAAAGTGGTAAAACCGCGAACAGAAAGCCAGTCTACAAAATATAATTACAATATTATAATATAATAGAGACGTTGCATAACAGAAATATATATATTTAGTAAAACACGAGAGCTATTAGCTTAGTGCCGCGTATAATTAGTTGGGGGCTAGAAAGCGTGGAATGTCCGCTTCTTTTGCTATGTATTTGTACAGTAATTTCGTAGATTTTTGACGGTATTCTTGAAAAATTTTGCTATTTAATTATATTAATATTTGTCCAGTGGTGTGTTTGTATGGAACACATACGGTTGTAGGTTCGATTCCTATGTTTATATTTTGTTAAACGGAGTACGCATGTCTCCAAATTTAGTGAAAGGTTAAATTACTACTTATTTATTTGCAGCTCTACTTTTCCAATATTTCTAATAATCATAATATTATAACCAAATTTGAAAAAAGTCAGTAATCTTAATTATTTTTTTTTTCATTTCATTTATTTATGTACCACACAAGAAAGAAAGTACAGAAAACTTATGACAACAGAAAAAATGTGTACAATGGATAACTTATCAGTAACTTATCAGTCTTTCTATTAGATCACGAAAGACATTTCCCAATTTTCTCTACTAAATGTTATTTTATATTCTTCTCCTTCTCCATTAAAAAAATATACAATAGTATAATAATTTACAATATTATTATACAGTATGTAGTAAAATAAAAAAAATTGTATTGTATTGTCAATTTGTAAATAATCTATAAGACGTTTATGGCACGAGTCGTCATTCTAGCAACGTAGCTGATTTTTAATCAATATAGGTATCATTACTTAATTGTATAGCTGGACATTTTTTTATTGAGTAGCGGAGATTAACACCGTGTTTCTGTTATCAGAGCGAGAAGCTGAAAATATAAAATAATTATTTTCTAAGAGAATCCAAATACTTGGGCTGCCTTTTTCCACATAACCAACATAATATTATCTTAGTATTTATAAAATGTTTAATTTTAAAAGCTAAAGATTAATTAATGCCTTTTGTTATTGCTCTAACAGAGTGTAGGTGTCAAAATTTGTGAAGGTTCCTTTCGAAACTATATGCAATAAATTATAATATTCATACCTAATGTAATGTGTTATTTCAACGCGTTTTCTTCATACTTCAGAGTAGGTAGGATTTGAATATTTCTCCACTCTGTAAGGGAGAAGGAGAGGAACTAACGTAAAAACACACTTCCACGCACTGCAGAATTCACAGGCAAGTTAAGTATAGGAAGTTAACGTCGCGCTTTTTGTAACCTGCGCGAGGAGATATAAACACTCTAACAGCATTTCCAAATCTAAGATTGATAGCGAATTCAAATCATTAATTCAAATCCAATATTGAAAAATTAAATTGTAATAAAAAGTAATGTTGTATCCCGCTCATAGCAGGATAGGCAGAGGGAACCTGGGAACCTAGTGTTAAGACATTCCGTTATCTGTTAACACACTTCCGTTACCCACTTTCCGCCAAATTCTTGAAACATTTCGTGTTGAATGGCAGAACCCAACGCCTCGTTACCAGAGCGAGGAGAAAGTGAAAATATTTAATATTTCATTCATCTATTCGTGTTTACATTGCAACCGCGCCACGACGACCTCAATCTATAAATGTTAATTTTAACGGCGTTGGGTTCCGTCACACAACACGCAATGTCTAGTAAATAGGAGGGAAAGTGGATAACGGAATGTCTTAACACCAGCTTTTGTCTGCCTTCCCTGTGATATAAGCGAGAAATATGGTCCTAAAAAAACTAGGTAATAGAGACCAACAAAATCAACAATTACAAACAAAAACTACTATACACAGAATTGATTACATTCCATTGTAGGCATAAAGAAATTAGGGACAAGGTTAACGAGTCTCATCCCACCATGCATCCCATGAATCATCACAATTGACACCCACGACACCAGAATTGCATGTAACAATAGATTGAGGTCCATCTACACTTGTCATTGGTTTAGTAATTATGTAGTTAAAACTGATGTTGATATCTATTCTAAGTTTTAGTATATCTATATACTATTTTATATTTCTCTTTCCTTCTTTTTTATTGTATAAGGCAATGGTATACTTGGAAATTTGATTTTAGCCATTTTTTTTTAACTTTCATCCCACAATTTTATTTAACCTGCACCGTTTGATTTCAATTTTTATACGTGTAGAGATGGGGAAACACCAGATATACACATGATTTAATATATTTTTCGTGTTTTAATATGAAATTTAAAAAATATTCTAGTCAATTAAGTCATACATTCCATTCCAGTACACCCTCTCACACTCTCTATTTTTTTTCCGTCTGCTTGATACAGCAACTTTATCGTCCTTATTTTGAGTGACGTTAGTCCCGACACATCTATAATGGCTTCTTCGTGCGGGCTCGACTCACACTTGACAACTTTTTTAGTTGTAACTAATTGTATTTAAGCATAAAAAGTACGCGATAGTAAATTTGCTAAAAGGCCTAACATTAATCTACTCAATTAAGGCCACATAAGGCAATGTGTCTAAATAACACATGCAATTACTATGTCGAAAGACAAAATTAAGTTTAGTGAATATTGTAGATTTAAAAAAAAAACGATTTATTAGATAGATTTTTTTAGGCTGCACGATTTATTCCACATATTTATTTATTATTTACTTTACTTCGCATCTCCATTTTGAGAAACATAAAAATTTAAAGGTAGCGGGCTCGAATCCGCGGTTCTTATTAACCGCACGCATTTAACGCACAAAAAACGTCAAAATTTAACCATGATAATTGTAGGTTCGATTTCTAGTTAGGGGAATAAAATATTTTTTTGTCACTGCTCTGGCGGGACATAACGCGGCCTTTTCTGTTGGAAAGAGAAGAATAGTATTTTAGCACAAGATCTCTGTGCCTACACTGCAGTATGTGGGATACAGCAAGAAGAATTCGAAGTTCGGAATGTTCACTGAGCTTCACTCTTTATCTCTAGGGGGAAGCCAGAAAGAACGAGCGCCAAACGCTACGGTCTCTGCATACCTCTTTCGCCTCGTCCTCTCATCTGCATGCCTTTCGTCATACAAAACATGTGTTCAAATTTATATTTTCAGCTTCACGCTATATATAGCTTTTGCCTTGTTACCAGAGCGAACAATAGAAATTTAATAATTTCTGTTGTTCCTAGTTGGGACCAACTAGGAAACGAACCCGCACATCCGCTTGTGCCACTGCGCCACGATCTCACGTTTAAATATAAATAACAATAATATAATTCTTATCTTAGCAATCGTTTTATATCAACAGGTTACATATCCAGTAGCAGCTGGATGCACGTATCTTATTACACTCTTAATATGATTCTACAAATAATAATTGTATACTAGTTAGGTAATTACTGAGTTGTACGTATTCGGTCTTTGGTGTAAGAGAACGAGGATTTTTTTGTTTTCAGCTACACACTGTGTTCCAAATATAGAACAGAAGACAAGGAAACAAGTGTTTAGACACAACGTTCTTCTCTTCTGAAAGGCTCCACGCCACACTTTATTTTTCTCAATAACAAGAAAATAATCTCATCTCTCGAGCAGTGATCGTCTTACTTACGAACTTACGACCATCATGTATACGCTGTCTCATAGCGATACGATGGTCTCAGTCGTAAAGTAGTCTTTTGCAAAGCGGGGAACGGAAGTGTTTTAATGAGACCTAGGTTCCCAGGTTCCCTCAGCTTACCCTGCTACGTGGGTCTGTTAGGAAAACAAAAATATAAACAAGTGTATAAACCTGAGACTTGCACCGTACTCCGTAATAGAACATGATCAACGATGCATACAAGGCGAAAGCGTAGACTATGATTGCCATGATATTATGGTTTCATTTCTTACTGTACTATACGTTTACTACAATAAAAATATATAGGTATAATGATAATATAAACATTATTAACATATACTTTAAAAAATAAATTTGTAGGATACACCATTTAATGCATAACAATATAGATAACCATAATAAAACAATAAACCGTATATTACAAGCGGGCTAGTATAGTTCAAGCGGACGAAGCCGCGTGGGGTCGCTAGTTTTCAATAATGCCTATGTTCATGTACATTTTAAGTATTTATAATATTTTTATTAGTTATCTGGTCTGTATAGTACAGGTTCTGTCTATCGTAGGGTCAAATGCGCATGTTACTTCAAGATATAAATATTTAACGAGACATCACAAGTGCACAACCATTTGCAACTTTCATTATATTAAATTATGCGTAGATTTTTCTTACATTCAATATATTACATATAAAACTTTCAATATGTAATAATAAAAAAACCGGTTAAGTTCGAGGCGGTCTCGCCCAGCGAGGCTTGCGTACCAAATTCAGGGGTGTAGGTCAACGGGAAGTAAAACTTATAAAAGTGACAAACTTAAGCTTGCAGACTTAAGCATGCACTCTGATCTGATATTAACTTTAGTTTATTAAATCCGCGCGATCTCGAGATAAATGGTATTGACACACGGACAGACGGATAACAAAGTCCGGTCCTTTTTTGCCTTTTGAGGTACGAAACCGTTAATACGAAAAATAACTTCTTGCTGTAACATGCATATTCGTAGAGCATCGTAGAAAGCACGCCCAATTTTCAAGACGTTACATTACGTTTGAGTAAAGGAAGTAAGGAACTCATAGCTTATGACACCTGTCTCTGGTAGCCGAGACCGGAAAGATCAGAGCAAGTAAATTTATTATTATAATTCAATATCCGGAGAGAGAATCAAACCCACAATCTTTACATTTACAGTCAAACTGCTGCGCCTAGATGGCCTCTCATATTGAATAAGACAGCATTTTTAAAAACTATTTCAACCAACATAATGCTCGATTAACAAAATTTCCCATAAAAACAAAAATACTTCCTTTCGTTTTTAAGCAAAAAAATTATAGCGTTTCTCCAAGGCTGGCCAGTAAATTGAGGTCGAACAGTAATCGTCAAAAAGCGACTAGTGTATTCACTTATGACTTTGTCTGCTAATATGTGCTTCTAATAAAAACAAAATAAATTCCAAAGTTCTTGCTTGTACGGGAAACGCAATGTCCTAACACTAGGTTCCCTCTACCTACTCTGCTGTGTGCGGGATACAATAAAAGTATATAATAGTATATATAATAAAAGATATATTTTTGTAATCGAATTTACATTTCCATAAATAAGATGACAACAATTCTAAAACACTTCAAAATATTTCAATAAAGTTTCACTTAGAATGTCATTTAGTTTGAAGAATTGTGGTCAATTGTAAAGATAAAAAGAGTCAATATTATAAATACACTTTTTATACTTTGAAATAGCCGCGAGCTAAAAAAAAATGTTTACTATAGTAATATATATGTACATATCCTTAATACGTTGTAGGAGCATGTAAATATTAGCAAATAGCGTTTGAGATGTACTATATCTGAAAAACATGAAACTTATAGACTAGCGTTAATTTTATTAAATATTTCGGAAATAAACATACATATTTGCAACAAAAGCTGCTCTGAACTTGTAAATAGTTCTAGAAAATTCGATATTAAGATTATAATTATTATTTTTTTTCAGAACGATATCAACATCGAAGAAAAAACGTGAGACATCGTTTGCGATTATAGCCGAACCCACTACCTCCCGCCCCACCAGCCCTCGATCTCTACCCGTGGAGATACGACCTGGGAGGGTATCACCTTTTAAAGGTTTGTAGTAATATTTTAGATAGACTTTTAATACAATATTTTTTGATATTTTTAATGTGTTATTCTTCAATATTCGACGGTGTGTGGGGAACGAAAGTCCTTTAAAGGGAACGAAATGTCTAATCACTAGATTTCCAAGTTCTCTCTGTCTACTCCGCTATATTCGGGGTATAGAATGGAGCTAATAAAAAAAAGAAGAAAATATATATTATCTCGAACCCACACGTCTGGGAAACCATCCAAACTTTCGATACCAAATTAACCATACTTTCTTATCTCTCTCTTATCTTAAATTTGGATGACTTATGATAAAAAGGCGTGTCTTAAAAAAATAATTAAGACGTAGTTAGTTATGTTTGGCTTAGCCGTATTAGTTTTACAAATTTATTTTCTCCATCACCTTAGCAAAATATGATATAAATATTAAAAATATATAATATGATTTTGAACACAGCCATTTTAAAATATTTAGTTTTTTTTGTTTATTACACATGCAGTGTTTAAACTACATTTTAATTTTTCTTTAGGTCGTGGCTTCCGAGAAGAAACCTCACGACATAACACTCCAAAAACCTCAGCTGCCAATTCAAGATCAAACTCACCACCATATAAAAGAACAAGTTCACTTACTCGAATTGACAAAATGGCGCAAGCTGTGACTTTGCCGCCACCTGGCCCTGTACATAGACCGCCTAGAGATTTCCTTAAAGAAAATATGGAAGAAATAAGAGAACTCAGTGAACTTAATCGAGAAAAAAACGAAGCTGAAGCAGAAAAAAAGAAACAAGAGGAAGAAATAGCTTTATTAAAAGAAATGGGAATATTAGATAATAAAGGAGAACTTAAAAGCGCTGTCAATTCAAGAACTAATTCTCGCAGTAACTCACCAGGTAAAGTTAACTTCAGATCACGATCGAACTCCCCTTCAGCAATTTTACACCATCGAAACATGCCTGGTAGTTCTGAATATTTAAATAAAGATGATAGTGTGGCTAGGCCTGTGGCACATCGATCCAGGCTAAGATCTGTATCAAGATCACAGCCCGAATCAAACAATGGATCCCCAAAACATTCAAAAATTCCTAAACGCCAAAGTTCTGTTTCTCCAACGAGAACTAATTCAAGACAATCAATTGAGAGAAATCTAGGCCGCAATCAAAGGTTTATCTCAAATAGCACAAGTAGTATTCATGAAACTATAAGAATAGGGAGTCAAGTTCACGATAAAAGAGTTACTCAGAGTTCTCAGCACCTAAGCGTTTCTCCGCAACATATAAAAGGTAAACCTCCTATATCACCTGGAAAAACTGGACCACCGCCTTCGAATAAATCTATCAATCCCAAGAGACTATCTCCTATAGTTGGCACGCCGAATAAAAGTCCTGTTGAAAATCACAAGGGGGGATCTTTGAAAACACTTACTAAACCATCCACAGCTGCCAAAAAAGGTACAAAAACAACAGCCAATGCAACTGCTACATCTAGATTAAATTCTAGACAGCCCAGCAGAACAACTAGCAGAGATCCTAGTCCTGAGAAACGTAAGCTTGCTATAAAACCAGTAACCAAAGGTATCAATGGTATTTCCAAAACTACAATGAAAACAACAAATACTCAAAAACCTCCCGTGTCAAATAAAATAGAAAATAAAAAACCTGTAAGTAGAACAAATAGTGTTAAAAATTTAAGTAGAACTCCTAGCACGAAGAATTTGAATGAGAAGCCTCCTTTAAACAGACAACTCAGTAAAAAAGATATCACTGAAAAATCTAAATCTACATCAAAAATCAACGAAGTAGCTTCTAAAAAGACAAATGGAGAAAAGACTACGACCAAAAAAGATGATGTCGCAAAAAGTTTAAACGTTGATAAAAAGCAAGCAAAAGAAGAAGAAAGTAAAGTAGATGCCAATGTCGGTGACGAACTCCTAAGACAGGATAATGAGACCCAGTGTGATAAAACCAAAAATGATACTGGAGAACTTGTTATCTTAACAAAAAAGAATGTCGTCTCTATGACTACAGCGGCAATCACGTCGCAACCTTTAGAAGTAGTAGCTACAGTTACCAACCAATTGCCAACTGCTTTAGAAAAAGCAAGAGAGAAAGGTATTTTTGAAAGATTAAGTTCAAAAGATTCATTACTAGGCAAAGATGACGAAAAAGAATCGAAATCTACAGAAGAAGAAAAGAAACCAGTTAAACCAAAAGCTCATGAAAGAAATATTTTCAGTGAAGATAATGTCAGATTAAAACTTTTACAGCCCCCATATAACAATCCACAAGTAGAAAAAGTTAAACAAAAAATAGATAGCATTTTAAAGGAGCCAGAAATTTCAACAGAAAATATTTTGGCCACAGCCAAAGCAAAGGATACACCAAAAAACGTCATCGAGAAATTAAAAATGACGGAAAAACAAATTGAGACAGAAGTAATTGATAAGATAGAAGAAAGTAAAGAAGGAATTAATAAAAAAGGACAGGATATGAATTTGCAAATACGGTCTGAAGCTACCAAAATAGTAGATAGTATAATGACTCCAATAGAAACGCCCATGGAGATTCAAAAACCTATAGCTGATATCGATAAAACTATAGAACCTATAGTAACAGTTGTTACTGAAAAAAAAATGATAGCGAAAGCTGAAATTATTGAAAAGATCAATGAGACGCTAGTACGAGGTGGACCGGAGGTGGAAGTGCAGAGTTCAAACCTGACGACGCCTGGTGTAGACAAAATCACGTTACAAAGTAAATCTGCAAAAGGCAGCGCCTCAGACAAATCGCATAGTAATGGCGGGTAAGTGAAAAAAACTGAATATTTAAATATTTTCAATGTTTTTCAGCTTTTGTATTTAAGGTGGTTAATTATTTAACATCAAGTCTAATCGAAACTCAATGGCCAGACCTCTTAAAGCTACACAAAACAATGTAGATTCAAACTTATCTTACATATTATTTTTTTATACGATGACTTAATTAAACATACAATTATTTTAAATATTACGACTATCATAATCCTGTCAAAGTTTAAAAACAAAACGTACTTCTGTTTTAATAATTTTTATATTCAAGAAGTTAAACATAAACAAAATATTATATTTATTAATGATTTCTTTTAGATTTCTAACATTTGCTTGTATAAAACTACGTATTTACTTTCCACAGCAACAGTATAAGTAATAATAATGTTTATGCAGACCGCAACGTTATCAGTGTAAACGGTGAAAACCGATCGAAATCAACAAGGGATCGCTTTCCTCGTTCACACTTGCACTCGTGCGTCGGTAAAAGTGCTGCGGCCACAGACAGTATTGTATGAAAGTAAAATTATTTAAATTATTCCTTTATAATGTTCGTGCGAATTTCATGCTTCATGATTTTATATTGCTGTACTGAAACTGTAATAGATCTGTGATGGAAAATTTTGATTTGTATTGCACGACTTTTGATGAAAGTGAGTGAGTGTATGTGACAGTTGTGGTTTCGGTTCTGTCATCTAACATACCAAATATAAAATATACTGAATACGGAGAACGGGGTCTTATCACATTAAAAAAGTAATAATATTTCTTGAATAGATGGATTATAGAAAACATCTCTATTCACTAGGATGTATTTAATCCAACCTGCACATAATCACTTTCAAGTATTTTGTCGCATAGCGAGAATTTATTTACATACATGTTGTTTGTTTTTAACTTTAAATTTTAAAGAGCCAATGTAGCGACGCAAAATATTGGTATGAGCCGTTGTGGCGCAGTGGTACAACTGACATAATGATAGTTATGGATTCAATCCCCAATCGAAGGAATTATTATATTAGAAATTACTTTACGTCCCTGCTTTGGTAAATTCAGATTCATTCGAAAAACAAGACAAGGGATTATGGAGATTGGTACGAGTAAGTCTAAGGAAGCTATCAAGCAGATATGGCCATGGTTTGCCTCGAGCGATGAGGTTGGCTAACTTAGATCGCTTAGATAGGAAGACAGGTGCAACATTTTACCCACGAATGCCTCCAGAATTTTGGAGTGGAGAGTGGAGTGTCGTAACACCAGCCCCCCCTGCTACATGAGGGATACAGCGTGAAGCTAAAAAAAATCAAAAATATTGCTTTACTTATCAGTCACTATCTATGTAAGGTCAGAAAATAAAAAATGACAGCCTTGTTTATGCTTTGTTTTTCGTCCAAAATTTTCAAAATCTAGTCATATAATAGTCCTTATTAATATAGGAATAGGGGTGGAAAATTTAGGGGTTACGAGGGTCAGTATCGAGCGAGTGGCGTGACCGCTGTTATTAGCATACTCCGGTGCTAGGGTTGTTTGTTTCAAGTTAAATAAGACGAAATTTTCGTATAGTATATCTATATTAATATTATAAAGCTACAGAGTGCAAAGTTTGTGTGGTTGAACGCGCTAATCTCAATAACAAATGGATGATATTTTTTTTAAATTGTGACAGATAGTCCATTTGCCGAGGATGTTTTCTATACCGCGCTAAACATTTCGATATAACGCACTGTATCTGTGGTCAAAATTACCTTTCCTCGCTCTGATAACCAGATTTTCCGACTCGATACGCGTGTGCGTCAAGAATTGGACGGAAAGTGAAGAACGAAGTATTTTAATGGTTTTCTAGGTTCCCTCAGCGTACAATGCTATATGCCTACTAAACATAACGTGAAATTGAAAAAATATTTAACGAAAACTACCACCACTAGGCTAAAATGGGACTGGGGTGGATAATTTAACGCATACCTAAAGTGTCATGCAAAAAAATCGACCGTTGGACTCTAAATTATACAAGGCAAATTGACAGATGAAAATGTAGATGGTGACATAAACTAGATCATTACAGACCTGACTGAGATTTTGAGAGATCTTTTGCCAACAATGGGACAGTACAGCCTAGTTTAAAAATACAAACTCAAACAAAATTTCAGTCGGTCCCAAAGGTTAGTTTAGTCAGTGACAATCGAATATTACAATAGCGTTAAGCATGACGTATTTCGTCAACGTCACATTGATTGAAAAAGCCCAAAATAGTCCAAAAATATCCTTCTAGTATCGATACTAGTATAAACTAATACCCCGAAGTACTCAACCAATATATGTAATTTCCGTTGCGTATTTTCCTGTGATTAATTTCGCCAACCCTTCTATGTTATACATACCTACTATAGCCGTAATGTTATAGCGTTTAAAAGAATAACTTAAGTTAATTAAATAATTTACTTTAACCTCATTTTGTAGGTGCTAGATTTTGTTTTGAGGTCAACTTAAATAATTGAAACATAGATAAATTATTAGGGTTTTAGAACTAAAGATAAGGTAGTGATACGTGCCATTCTCCATTTTTCACCCATCGTGCCGGTATAGTGGTATGATGGTCTTTTTGCTTCACGTTTTATCTCTAGCAGGATAGCCAGTTCAATCTTAGCGGCAAACGCTAAGGTAGGTCTGCATTTAGGTGTAGGTCCTTTCCACTCGTCCAGTGTATCCACACGCATATACCTGCCCTGCCACTCATGCTTCCTCCAATATCATCGATACTACTATGTTCTTCAAGGTCAACCGTGATCTCCCGGTTTCCTGTATCTGACTCTTGCTTCCTTATGCCACGGCGCCTTGTCTAAATTAAACAATAATTAAAAATAACTAACCTCATTTGTCATTAGTTACACAACAACAAAAGTAAAATTAGAAGTATATTGCATTTTATAAGTGTTACAGAAATGCTTATATACTACAGATTGGTCAAGCGTGAATTGTAAATATAAATGTTTGGTTCAATTTCTTTATAAAAAACAATATCCTTAAATTGCATTTCATTTAAAGAAATGTAAATTGTAAGTAATATTTGAAAGGTAGCTAGACTAAAATTTTTGTTTTTTGTATAATGCTTCCTATAAATATAGCTACTCGGAACGTAATATATCGAAAATTTGGCGGAAAGTGGAGAACGGAGTGTCTAAGTACTAAATTCCCTTTGTCCACCCTATTACTGAAAGTTGAAGCTGTCAGTATATTGACTTTAACTATTTATCTAATTATAAGAAATATATTTATAATATATACATATAAAACAACTAACTAACCCTACATTTCGTGGAACGTGAACTTTTCAACAATTTCTTGCGTCCATATCGCATAACGCCTTAACGAGGCGACCCTTCAAGAATTAGTTCACTCTGACCTCGGCCGCCTTAGCCATTCGTCGTTTACGAATTGGCGGGAAACTTTGACAGTGACGTTTGAATCACATTTGTTATCTGTTTGCGAATATTTTGACAGTTGAGATGTTTACAAAGACGTCGCGATATACGGCCAGTGTTTAGTAAAAACAGATAAAATAATAATATATAATGAACAAATTGAGTGAAACTTTAGTTCCTTTAAGTTCCATTAAGTTATAATAAATAATAGTGGAATTAAAAATGATACATAACAGGACTGTGTACATATTGCCTAATGAATTACTTCCAAAGCGTTACGACGATGACGGGTAAATTTGTATATTCATCTATCCGAATATTTCTTTTTATTTAATATTTTTTGTAGTATTTTTCCAATATTGTATTAATTTACAGGTTTTTGCATCAGTTTAAGAATTTCACATTATTACTGTTATAGATTATCTATCATAGCAGTAGAGTTTTCTGCTACTGGAAATTAAATATTCGTTTTTTCCATTTTTTAATTCATTCTCGAAATAATTTTCTTTTATCAAAATTTCCCCAGGTTTCCCCAAAGCACGAGTACTACACCAAAACCACCACCAAGAAGTAATCGCGATCAGAAATCCAAGAGCCAAAGTCCTCCTGTCGAACCTATGGAAACCGTCGAAAGTCCTAAACCAAATATATGTTCACGATTAATGGGCAAATGCAAAGCAAAATGTTGTCCTTGTTGCACCAAGTCACCAGATGAAGAAGAAGAAAGGAAAGAAAGAGAGGAAGATGTAGTTACGGAGTCAGTAGAAAAGAAAAAATTGTGGCACAAAATGAATTGCTTTAAAAAGAAAATTCCGGAAGAAGATATTGAAATCGCTGCTGGGAAAGTGAGTAAACAATATTTATTTAGTTATTATTTATTATGCATATACTTATAAGTAGTTTTTCTTTTAATATGTATAATTTGTATATTATGACCAGGTATAGCTATAACATGAGCGCAATGTATGAAGAGGAAGTCCTAGTGAAAGTACAAATAATATGGCGCTATAATACTGTAATTTAGTAAATAATATATTATGTATATATGTTATTATATAGCTTTATGTGTAATACGGACTCCGTTGTTGTGCAGTTGACACGTTAAGTGATATGTTTGTATAAACGAAATATTTTTAATTTCAAAACATAGTTGGACATTTTTTTTATTAAAATATAGGTATACTTTCCCAGTTTCATTGGATAAAGTTTGATATTATTATTTTTTCAGGTTCATGTTGTGTTACGTATATAGGAGGGTTGCCCAGTCTTAAGATATTCCATTCTCCATGTTTTTAACTGTAGCGCGCTATTTGACGGAACTCAACGCCGTGTCTTGTTACCGAAGCGAGAAAATAAAAATATTTCATTTATCCGAGTGAGAATCGAACTCATGGACACCGTACCCTTATAATTTTTTTTTAACATAATATCATTTTTTTTCATCAGGGAACAACAATAGAATTCGAAACTGAAACGAAACGTAAACGTAAGCTCCGAGATGTGTTATGCGCGTGTTGTCGCAAACGTAAAGTGGCTGATATAGAACCTCCTCATCATGTTGAAGCTTCACCACCGGTGATGAGTGAAGACGTGGTGAAGGAGACCGGATGCTGTGGGAAGAAGAAGGAGATTGAAAGGCGGGACAGTATATTGAGTGATCAGGCGCCTACTACGTAAGTTGCTTGGAGTAACTGGCCTTGTAATAGGTGTCATTGATATATTTTTCTTTTAAGCTTTACTAAAATATTTATTTAGTTAGAGGTGTTACTTAATATGGAATCTGTGTATATTAAAAAAGAACAAGTGACGAATGATTACAATTTACACCAAGGAATCATTGAGTAATTCAAATAATATTCATAATTTATAAAGACCAAATAAGACTCTACGTGATTTAATATTAGGGGATTTTTTGTGTGAAACTAGGCAACACTGTTTTCATACTTGCAAAGGTAAATATTATACGATATATACATGTATAATATATCTTTCTGGAAAATATAGGAAATTTTAGTTTTTTTTTTTTTAATCCTCGTCTTTAGTTTTACATATGCGTATATAATACGCATAATACAATAAATATGTTGTATTGTCTAAAATAATAGGTAAAATCCATAAAAGATAAAATTCTTATCTCCTCTCATCATCAGCTGTTGTAACAATCGCTTCGGGCGCTGGATCCGTGGCGCGTGTCGGCGGCAGTCGGAGCAGTCGTCGAGCAGACGAACTAGCCTATTTTCAAAGAATAAGAGTCTCTCTCCTACTTTACCACCCGAGGTGAGTTAAAAGTAAAATATATTATGTAAATAATTGACTTCCAGACGAAGTGATTTTGTCCTCTCTGAATCTGTAACAATTTGTTTTAAAGCTTCGATTAAATTTTAGATACAAAATTTCGATGATAAATGGTTTATAAATTTATATAAAGAGAAATAATTAGTGTAATATAATACTAGATTTTATTCAATTCTTGGGTGATTTCTATATATTTTTTTCATTATCATCTGACTTGTTGGACAACAGGTAGAGTTAGGAGATTCATAATCGCTTTAATATATGGTATTGATATTATAATAATATGTAATTCCACAAAATATGACTTGATTACACTTAATATTAGTTCCGAAGAAAAACAAAACTTAGGTACTTGTAACGTCAGGATTCAAGAGCCTTGAAATGAAAAATACCCTCTCATTGCGTGTCGAAATCACACTGTGTGCACAAAAATATATATATATGTTTTTGTTATTTACTGCTAATGCTATTTTATTTATTTTTTGTTTAAAAAAATCATGCCGGATATATTTAAATATTTCTAAGATAATTAGAGGAGGAAGAAAATTTCTTCAAAGTATACTACACTACGATATTAAAGAAAAACTCTACATTTAAATACTTAACCAATGACCCTTTTAGCTTATTTACACTGACGAAAAATATTTTTTATAGACTTGGAAGTCCAAGTTGAGCACATATTTGATTATTGAGGAACCCGTCAAGTGGTTCAGAATAAAGTACACACAGATTCAAAATTCATTTCATTTTTTTATATTTTAATAAAGTTTTTTTATTGTAACGTAACGGTTTTGGATTCGACTCCTACTCAGAGGAATGAATTATTTCTTCGTCAACCCGACAAAGCTACTCTATACCAGGTTCCCTCTACCTACCCTGCTGTATGAGGAATACAATGTGAAACTAAAATAAAAAATAATTTTACATAACGTGGTTGCCGACGTTACTAAACACCTGCGGTACTTTACAAGTGACCCGCAATATCCTCGGCGCTGGCACGCGACACGTGACTCAAACGAAATGTGATTCAACTTATAATTTACTTAATCGCTAATAATAATTTATAATATGTACTTTTAGTATGTGAATAATACAACTAAGTTACATTTTATAGTCATTCTTCTTAGAAATCTAAGAATTGATGATGGTGTCATTTTGTATATATAATTTGGCGCCCAATGTGGGACTTTACATTTCTTTTTTTTCTGAAGTGAGAACGAATGTGTTTAATAAGAATGAAGTGTCTTATCACTAAATTGTCTTCTCTTCGCCTGACCTAATACTACTATGTGTGAGTAATTTATATTTAAGTATATTTTTCCACTCAATGAAAAAAGTTCTGCCCGTGCTTCTTTATG
Organism: Heliconius melpomene melpomene; assembly: GCA_000313835.2. Lineage (NCBI taxonomy): Eukaryota > Metazoa > Arthropoda > Insecta > Lepidoptera > Nymphalidae > Heliconius > Heliconius melpomene. The sequence continues at coordinate 83,690 of HE669534.1, forward strand.
TGGGAAAAAGCTAAAAAAACATATTTTTGCATTTCTTATACACTTAAAATATAATGTTATATATTAGATTGCATTATAGTAACATAGAAAAGCTAATAAATTAATTGTTCGCGTGGTAAATTGACCTTTTCTATGATTATATCTGAAACGTCTCATTAGAAATATACCTTTTAATTCCCTCAGTAAAAAATACAATAAAGCAATTCTATAGGATACGGTTACGGTCCTTTAAATATATTACAAATTAATTCATCAAACAAAACAAGCTCTAAAGGATGTCAATAAACTATAGACACGATAGTTGAGGATTCGTTTACTAATTTAGGGGGGATTTTTATATTTAAATAATTTCCTTTCTCTTGCCTGAAGGAACAAAGAGGAGCATTAAGTTTATTCTGTAAACATACTAGGTAATATCTTTAAAATTAAGTAATGTTGAAACATAAAGTAAATTATTGAACGTAATTTATATACGTTGTGACACAGCGTTCCAACTATAATAGAGATGATTGTGGTTTCGAGTTCAATTCGGGAAAATAAAATATTAAATATTTTCATTACACTATGGTAACGAGGCAAAGTGCGACTTTCAGTTCCACCACCCAACACACAATGCCCATAGAATTCGGCTAAAAGTGGAAGGGAAATATTTTATTGGGGGGGGCGGAGTATAATAAGGTAACCTCTGCGTAACCTGCAATGTGCCGAATACAGCACATTAAGTGAGCACAGAAGCTGTAACGTCGTAATTAATGTATCGGCTCTAACGTAACTACCGTAACGGTTACTTGCTATAAATATCAAAACTTTTTATAACAATAAAAGTCTTTGTACTGAAGGGATAATAGAAAAAAAAATCGATACCCACAGTGCACATGATTTGCTATTTCCAGTTAATTTTCTTTTAGTATTCTTAGTGCATTTCATCGATAAACACGTGCTGTGGTTTTACCTTTTATATAAAAATTATTTAGAAGCTTTGGAGATGCAGACCCCAAAAATTGTTTTGACAAACGTTCAGAAACGTAATATTATTATAGAAGTTAGCGACAAGGTATATAGACTTTAGTTCATATAAATAATGTATTGTAAGTTATAAGAAATACTCTGAAAGTTTCTTTTTTCATTGTTACCACAGAAAGTTAAGTTTTCTGAATTTTTGACTCGGGAACAAATTTGACTTTGAGTTTTTTGACTTTTTTTTCCAGGACACTCGTAAAAAGCTAGATCCATCTCTGATCGAGCACACGAGTGTGATGCGCGGCGCCATCCCGGTGCTGCCAGCGGCTTTAGCGTACTTCTGTCTGCTGTGTAACATTGTTGTTCCGGGACTTGGTGAGTAAAATCTTAGTCATTTGGTACTTGGAAAATCATAGTTGGTGTGACAGACGTACTTCTATATTTAATTTATATTTATGTCTAAATTGAATTTAATTAAAAGTCATGATTTTTTGTATTAAAATAAACTAAATAAAAAAATTTACTTCTCTTTCAGGGACGATCTTCAGCGGTATGTTTTGTCTATGCTTCGGAATCCCCCGCTTTGGTGTGCACGATGGAGCTAAACATCGGATAGGTAAAGAGACTTATATATAAATCTTTTTATTTCTAGCTTTACGCTGTATTATGCATACAGCAGAATAGACAGAAGGAATTTGGGAACCGAGTGTTAAGACGCTACTGCTACTTTTCACATAATAGTCTAAATTATCCTAGTATTCAAATGCCGCGTAAAAATATGAATTAAGATCCAACCAACCAACCTTGTTACAGTGGGGGAGTAGTGGGTAAGTCCACTCAGGAAAAAGAATTATGTAATAGACAGAACAAGATAAGATGTCTCAAATTTGACAAAGTAAATTTTAGTACTTTTTTTAATTAAATTTATTCTCATTGAAATTCTTAAACAGTTTCTAAAAGTAATATATAATATGATAAATATTTAAATTTATATAATTTTACAATTATTAATTTCAGGTTCTTTCATAATCAATCTCCTCGTGGGTGCCGGGCAGCTGTTCACGGTCCTCTTCTGTCTCGTGGGGTGGGGCTGGTCCATTTGGTGGGGGGTTATTATGGTTAAGACATCACGTAAGTATAACTTAATTATTTTATATTTCTGGAGATGTCCCACATCATGCAAAATAAATTCATGACAAGGTGGATTATTTCCGAATGAAGTAGATAATGTTAGTATTTAAAATATTTCAATTTTACCCCGTCTTGTAAAATGAGAGACGACTATCTTACGACGACGATTATCTGTGCTTGTACTGAGAGTGAAAAATAGATTTATTTCAACTTATAAATAACGTTAAAATGATTGAAATTAGGCACTTTTTAGCACTTTATTTTTTTTTTTTTGGAACAAAACACATAATCTATATTATATTTAATAACTGTAGACAACAAATTCAATTTTCACTTAATATTTTACAGGCAAATACGCGAAACTGAAGGCTGAGGCGGCGGCGGAGGAAGCGGAAGCGCCTCCTGTCACCTCAAATAATCATACGCGCGCGTAACAATAACTTACTGATTCTTTATAAATATATTTATCTGTATGTATATAACAACATTTAAGAGAAAAACGTAACAAATATAAGGTAAGGCATACGAAATGATAAGTAAGTAAATATTAACGTTTTAATCACAAGAATATTGGAACAATTTTAAATATATTGTAAATGGTAAAATATATTATCAGCATTTTACATAAGCTTGGAATGAAAAGTAATAACGATTAGGATGAAAAATTATAAGCATTAGACTATTAGTAAGCCTCAGTAAACTTTTTTAAAAACTACATTGTCCTGTTATTGTACAGTATTTTTTGAAGTATTAATAAAATTAGATATCAAAATGAAAGATAATTTTAAAATTAAGCTGTAAAATTCTGCTGGTCAGAAATTTTCGAACGACACTGTGGTTTACTTCCATGAAAAGTTTTCCATTGGTTCTTTGGTCCTTTTATAAATGTAGTATTTTAGAGTAGTTTATGGCAACACTATACATAGAAAAATGTAATGTGTCCTTTGGAAAATGTATACTTGTACTTTTATTTGGTGTATAAATTACTACTACTATTAGCAAACTATACTGCCAAAAAACTAAATTTACTTTTGAGTGTGCACTAACATTGTATTAAAATTAAATACGTACATAGTAATAATGTAAAAAGTGAACGTGATTTGTTTAGATAATAGTGTTGCCATAATCAAATTAAGCCCCAAGTGCTTTTATAAAGTAAGATACTATTGTTTGTTGTTTTTATAAATCTAAATGTACATCTGAAAATCTCAATAAAATAGCAACCTTCAAATTATGAAGGAAAAATAAAAAAAAACAATAACCTTTAAAACGTTGTATAACAAAACATTATATAATTAATATAACAACACTATGAATTTACTTTTATATTTTTTAAATTAAGAATTAAATCTCGAGATTGAAATCTTGTTAAAAAATATAATTTACATTTAAGTAATTACGCACCATTATATCCTTTTTTCAACGTAGAGATATTTCTATAATATTACCTATACAATAGCAAATAAATTGAAATATAGTATTTTCTCTCCTCACACTTAATACACGTAGGAAATAGCGGTAAACGGAGTGATATAACTCTGTTTCCGTTTCCGCCTCTGCTTAATGCGAAAAATCTGATGAATTAACCAAAAAAAACTTAATTGAAATTCTATAATAAATAGCAGCAAAGCTATTTCAGATGTACATTTAGTTAGAAATGGTCACATTTGACCAAAATCTATGTAGAAACTATATATTACTCCAGTATCACTTAATACTGATATATATATATAATAACATTTTGTATATTACCACGTTTATTATACTAATGATAATTAATATTTAAGCCCTCGTATGTTTTATACTGTAACTTGTAATGGAACTAACGTGTAGGACGTGAGTTCAAATCAGATTGTATAATGTTGTATAAACCGAACGTTAATACAATTTACTGACAGATATTTTCATGTTATTGGAGGTTTTAATTTATTGTGGAATGTTTAAATTTTTTTAAAGCAAAAATGGCCTTATTTTATGGACATTTCGAAGTTCCTATAAATAATATTGTCAAAGAATATAACTAATCATAATTAATCTCATGGAAATATTATAAATTGAGCTTTTCATAAAATTAAAGGGAAATAAACATTGGAATAGGTTGAGAACTGCTAGTTAACAGCTTAAGAATATATACAGAGTTTATTTTGTAATTGGAAAACAATATTATACACATTATAGTTTTGCATTGTTAAGACACTCCACTCGCCATATTCCACCGAATTTTGGAGGCATTGCGTGTTGAGTGGCGGAACTCGACGCCGCGCCTCGACACATTAAAGTAATATTACTTTTTAGAGACTTATAAAAATAGGTAGGGGGATTTGAACCTGCGTCTTGAAATCATGAAGATAGCACTATAAAACTAATAATAAAACAATAAGTTAGAGTGGGAGTGGCTTAACATTTGGTGCACTTTGCTTATCCGCAATGAGCAGGGAAAAATAAAGAAAATGAAATTCCAAATAAAGTAATGCCATTTTTGCTCGAAATTGTGAATTCTAAAACTTCTTTAAAGGTTCTTCCAGTGTAATCTAAATAATTATTAAAACGCCTTTTATTGCATTTTTAAGTTTAATTTATACTCTATATTAAACAGTTGCTTATAACAACAAATAATATAATCAATAAAACATTTTACACCTAAAAATATTTTATTATTTATCAACTTTTACACACGTGTCCTGTTTTGGTCGTACAATGTTTTTTCAGCGGAAAAAATTAAGCCTAAAAAAACTGTACATAAAAAGATCTGTTCAGAACTAAAATGAAGCCTAACGTGCGATGTCATTCTGCGTATTTCTTCTTCTCATAAATAATCATAATTTCATTTTTTGATTTAGAAGGGAACGGGATTCAAATATATATAAAGTACAAAATAAAACCACATCATATGTTTAAAATGTCACTTTATTTCATTATTCATGTTACAATAGTTCATTATTAATAGCAGTATAATAATAATACGGTGAGTATAGACAACCATGCGATACTGTCCTAAATGTGATAACTACTTAGCTGATAGAATTTTCAATATTCGACTTAAAGAGAATATAAAAGAGAGATATTTTTTGGGACAGAGGGACCTAGTGTTTGGATTCTTGGATTCCCTCACACCGCACAAATATCGATGCATTTCATGTTAACTTGCGAAACTCAACAATGCAAATTGTCTCAATTTTAGATCGCAGAAATAAAAGAAAGAAAAAAGAATCGCACCCACAACCATCGTGTTTACAAATTAGACACTGTGCCGCTGCCCCACGATGACCTCAATTATATAATAAATTGTACATACTACTATTAATAATAATAAAAGAAACTTTGTATAATCCACCCACTGGTATGAATATATCAATTAAATAGGTACGACTAAAAATATATATTTTTAAATATATATTAATTTAATTAAGTAGCAATCGTTTTCCGCAATTGACTATTTTTTCCTTCATTTCATATAATTTTTTCTTATTACGAAAAACCCGTGAACACATTTACTAAAATAAACTGTTGTTTTAAAAACAAGTTGTAAGTCTATAACATTTAAAAATTTAAATGCTCATAAATAAAATCGAACATTGAAAATCCTAACACTTTAATTGAATGAATACATATCATGTAATTTCTTCTACAAATAAAAAAAAATATTTAATACATTGCTATATTCTATTTATTTGATGAATAAACCTTAAATCCTAACTATAGCACATTTTTAACTGGAAAATTTTAACTGAGATCTAAAAATGTTGTAAACAGTTTGTTTAGTACTGTTGACAAGTCGTGGTCTCCCTAAAGTTACCTACATGGCGCGCAGCCATGTATCTTCTTTTTAATATTAGGAGTTTTATAACTTTTTATTCCTGAGCGTAATGCACAAAAGTTCAGAAAATCTAAAGGCGGCCACAACTCGTCGATCGTAGTGTAGTGATCAGACAAAACATTTTATACAAAAATTATACATTATATATTTTCACTTAAATATAAGCAAAATTATTTATTATATAGCTTTAGTTGATGATCATTTTAAATTGTTTTAGCGTTACAATATCGATTTAGATGAAAGTAAATATTTTATATGTATATATGCAATCATATACGTCAATAAAAAAATACAGCTACTAGAAAGCAAAAAATATTATTTTGCACATATTGCAGTGTAAATTTTATTTGCACAATTTAAATCAACATTACACAGTCTTTTCTGACATTTATAAATGTAAGTCTTGTAAAGCCAAACATTTTAATGAAAAAAAATTGTTATAAAGATAACTTTTTAATGAGATTTTGACATTTTAATATTAAAACAAGATGACAATATAAAAAATACGTTTATTTAAAAAAAATCAACGGCAACATTTTTAAAAGGTTTAAGCAAAATAAAATTGCACATAATTACGTTCCTTAGCACCTGATCAAATACCTTCTTTTTCAAACTATATTCAAAATAACAGAATGATAAATGTTGGGAATAAAACAGCGAAATTTTTTTTTTTTTTTGAGATAGAAACTTAAAAATTAGTTTATTATGCCAAATTACGGATCGATTATATATGACGCATATAAAAAATAGATATTATTTTATTTTCACAATTTTAATTTGAAAAAAAAAAGAGCTTGAATAAAATATATTTTTTGATTATCTGCTAATGTGTCACGACTACACACTTTATAATTCTAACTAAGAAATACCAAAAATACAATTTAAAATGTAATACACAAATTGTATTAATGTTTTATTATTTCAGTCACAAAAAATCTATGAGTCGAAATGTATTAAAAAAAAATTAACTGTCAAAAAAAATTAAGCAAAATTATTAACTTTTTAAATTGTCCAATAAAATAAAAAAAGCTAAAAAAATATATTTTATTTTTTGAATAAAAAAACACCCTTAAGGCAAGAGAATATCCTAACATAGCCACAATAAATAAATATAATTAAAACTAAATCATGACTATTATTTACATTTTTTTTCGCTCTAAGTAAAAAAATACTTTTTGTACAAAAAAATTAAACTATGGCATTGTACTCGATTATCACCTTTAGATGGATTTAAATTGAAGTTTTATAGTTTATTATATCAAAATATTAAATAAAGTATTAATAAATAATTTTGCTCATTTGGTTAAGCAATGGTGTAGTTATATATTTTTTTAGTTAAATATGTCAATGTAGGCGGAAAGATTACTTACAAATTTTAAAAGCGTCTTCTGCATGTTTAAAAATACTTCATATGTTATATACCAAATGAGCGAAATATAAACGTCAAAAATATAAAAAAGTCACCTTAACAACATTAAAAAATAATTTGTCAATCAATTCTTAAAAAAGAGGTAAAATATAAATTTCATTAATAATTAATATACAAATATAATAAACTATAAAACCGCCCATTTGAAGAACGAAGAAAAAATTCTTTGGCGATTAGAACAAAATAAAAAAAATAAGCATTTGAGTTCTACACGTTTTTTAAACTAAAAAAAATAGCTTAAATAGGAAACAAAATCAAGTGTAGACCCATTCCGATTGTATATGAGTGATAGATCCATAAAATTAGTTATTTTAACTAACATTTAACTATTTAAAGTTATTAAATACTTATTTTTATTATAGGATTTTTGTATTGAGTATTCTGTCTTACAACAGTAAGGCCGTTGAAATGTTAAAAAATAGAAATTATTTATTAAGTCCATTTAAAAATGTTATATTGTTGTATCGCTCACATTACATATCGCTATCTCGCTCTTCACAGGTGTTGAAAATAATATACATACATATAGTTTTCCTCCAAACATAATTTTCTGTAGTCATTCTAATTCAGAAACATGTAAAGATAGAAATAATCGGTAAATTGTAAATCATATATTAAATATTTTTTATAACTAAAAGTACTTTAGACAAATAATAAGATCTTCGATTTTTATACATTTTAATTCAGTCAACTGACAGTCGCCATCTCAGTCTACCACCACCACGAACGTGTGACCAACACGAACTACTGAAAAATATTCGAAACGTCGGGTTTCCAAAAAAATTATAATTCTAAATACACGTAATTAATCCGTTAAAATCAAAACAAAGCCTTAGACAAAATCTAGAAAGTAATCCCTATTTCTGTATACATGGTCGTCGTACTTTTAGAGGTTGCGCACAAATTTCTACAATATAGTTTACTCTTTGCATCGATGTAGCAGAATGTACACAAATACGAGTAGGTATATTTACAAACAACATATTTTTGTAAGATTAAATGTTATGTCTTTTATTATATATTAAAAAAAATTTTTTTGTTAACTCTATATCCTACAGATATATCATTTCTATTATTATAATAATATATGTTAGGTTGGGTTTATATCTAACCTGATATTATTTTTGTTCGCTTTTGATAAATTATCCATAAAAAAATGCCAAATGCCATTTTACTTGAAATTAAAGTTATTTCGCTGACTTTCAACACTGCGAAACTCGTCAGATAGAAATATATACTGTGCAACCTCAATATGTAAGAGCGAGACGGCACTATACAAATGTAGCGACAGCATAATAAATATTAAAAATATATTAATTTAATAACTAATGGACATCAACATCGTTACAAAGAGGTTGTATGCAGTTCGATTACGCGCAATAATTTAAATTAAGCTACATTATAATTAAGCGTTACGTTGTGAAATATTGTTTAGACTATTGTAAAATACAATTATTTTTCCTTTGTATCTCAACGTTTGATAAGTTACGCTGGATTTCGTCGTCGTCTGCTATGCTGTTGACAGAAATATATAAAACATTTAATGTTGTATTTATTATTTTATTCTTGAAAAAATACACTATGTAGTTTAATAAAAAGTCTGTAGTGTTATCATCAGTTATCAAATAAAAAAATACTTACGCTTTTTCCTGTTCATCCATTTCTTGAACGAGTCTGTCCCTCTCGTTCACCGCTGACAATAATTCCTAAATTTAAAAAGATAATCTTTTTATTCTATTATGAAAACCGATCTATAAATTATTTAAGTCAATAGTGGCGCAAGGGCATAAAGTGTGCTGCAAAATCGACTGGTTGTTGGTTTTATCCTCACTCGAGGAAAAGAAATATTTATTTAAATTTATATTTTCATTTCTTCGCTCTGGTGTTGAGAGCAAAGCGTAGCGTTAAAATACGCCACTAATGCGTATAGAATTCAGCGGAAAGTGGGGAACGGAGTGTCTATAGACGACCTTCTGTACCTACCCTGCTGTGTGCGGGATACAGCGTGAAGATGATTAAATTTGATTTTTAATTATTTGAGGCTAATCGTTGTGCAAGGACATAAGATCAATTCAACTTCAGCTAGACTTACAATCACGCTTAACATTAAATAAATACAAAATATAATAAAAGTTAAACTTGCCATACAAATATTTAAAAGAAACGTCTTAGCTAACATATCAAATATAAATGAATATCGCCATCCCTATCCAAAAGACGCAAAAAGAAAGAGACAACTATACAAACTAACCTGTAGCAGTAATCTCTCTCTTCTCTTCTGGCCGGGTGTCTTTCTCCATTCCTCCACTCCGAGTGAGAGACGTAGCTCTCTCGCTAATAGTTCACATCTACGACTTAGGTCTTCTTCTTGTTCCCTAGAGAAAAGAAAAAAACATTTTCTCTTTATTCTACTATATATAATATTATAAGTGTTTGTGAGAGTGGATTTTGTTCCACTGTAACATTACATATCAAAATAAGACATAGACTACACAGACTTTTTTTGTAAACATTTAGTACAATTTTTTAATAATATATCAATATGTTTAAGCTAGCAACGCCGTGCTTGGTGTTAAGACACTCTCAATTGTCTATCTTCGACCAAATTCATCAACGTACGTCAATAATTGTATGAATGTCAGTAAATTAAGGCTTTCGTGGCGCCTTAATTTACTTATGTTACGACCTTAATTCTTCTCGGAGAAAAGATATGCTTCATATTTCATATCTAATAAGGCAAAACGCGGCGTTCAACGCCACTCGACATGCAATAATTCAAGAATTCGCCAGACTGCCTTAACATTAGGTTCCTCTATTTACCCTACTATGCCCGGGATATAGCGTGAAACTATAAAAAAATATATATACTTACAATATATTAAGTTGCATTTGACGTCGTAAAAGCGCATGTTTTTTATTAACTAAATTAAACCACTGGGACATTAGACGATTCTCCTCCTAGAAAAAAAAACATTTCAAAAGTTAAATAACATTTGTCCGTAGTAAAATTTATCTTACAACACAAGTTAATAAAACTACTTATTAATAACTATTCAATACTTACTAAAACAATATTCTAATAAAAAGCTTTTACATTGACAAAAATCAACAAAAAAAATCTAAGATAATTTATGAACTACTGTATAATACTAAAATTCATAAATTAACTAATTGTTATCATAATTAAGAGCATCCTGTGTAAAAAAGAGAACATTTTAGAATACCATATTGTTACGTGGAATTCGTATACAAGGTATTATTACATAACGCCATTTTATCTGAAAACATATTATTTTGTATATTTAAAGAAATTTTGTTTAAAAGACAACATAAATAGTTAACTAATGTATAAAAAGTTTTGCTAACGAACATAAATATAACAAAAAATAAAAAAATGTAAAAAGTATAAATGTTTCGCCAAGGCCGCAGTTATTTCGTCGATATTTATCCTTTTCTTTCACATACATATAATTAATGTCTCAATGCCTCTATCTCACTCGCACATCTACCATATATCAATATTTTTTTCCCACCCACATACCCACACACCTTATTTCTACCTCGCCCTCACTTCAGTATTATCGGCAGCATAGTTAAATCTACTACTATCTATCTCTTTTTCACACATACAAACGCTGTATCTCTATCTCGTTCTTACCTCAGTATTATCAGCCGCATCGATAACTCTACGCAGTTGTTTCTCCAAGGCAGCAGCTTTCTCGTCGATTGCACTTTGTTCCTTTTCTAACGCTTCAAGTTCACTCGCTATGTATGAACCTGTTTCACGCTCCTGAGAAGAAAAAATGCATAGTATATAAAGATAATAATTTAATAGAACATATTATGTACAGGATTAAAGCACAGGGGCACAAACGTGTGACTGTAAAACGCGCCAGGTTGTGGGTCCGATCCGACGAAATGAATTATTTTCCACTGATCGCCCTGCTATGCGCAAGATACCAGCGTAAGGCTAAAAAGTAAAATATAGTATATAAATTTATCTTTAAATAGTATTGCGACAATAAGAACATAATTATTGCTTGTAAGTGCTCTTAGCGATAAGGCCGCCATTGTACATTGATCTTATGGGTGTGATGTATATATTCAATTGTAAACGTTCAATAAAGTGTTATTATTATTATAACCAATTAAAGCAAGTTTAAGGTTTAAGTTAAATAACGTCGCTTTGTTAGCTACAGTAGATGAAAATTCCAAAGATGTGAGAGCGAAAGTTTTGGTTCTTATTGATATTTTTTGCTCTCACTAATTGACGGACTATCCATTTACTGAGGAAGGCTATGTATACACATTATATATACTATATATATTATTTATATATACTATATATTTGGTACCTGGTCATCATCAAGCAGGTTGTCTAATGCGTGCGGGGAGGCGGGACTGCGACTGCGCGACCTGCTCTCTGCACTGGCCACCTCTGAACATATATAAGTGTTAAATATGTTTTATTAATATAAAGTTATTATATTTATTCACAAATGACATAACAAAATGGGTAATACAAACATATAATAAGCTCGTATCAACATCATAAATCAACAAACATCTGAATATTATAAAACTAAAAAAATCGTTGGAACTATTGGTTGGAATTGAAATGTTCTTTTTGTGTTGGTACCTATCGAAAAAACTACGGACTATATTATATCATATTAATCGTTTTGATGAAACCAATTGTACTTGCGATCAAGGTTAGCCCCGAAGATATCAGTCATTTAAAAAACATTTAAACATGTATTTATATTTTATAACACTATAAACTGTGCATAAAACGGTGAAAACTTTATGTTTCATAAATTAAAAAATCTGTTTCTTCTTACAGTACATTCAACGATTTGGGATCGCCTTAAAATTTCGTGCGCATTGTACACTCGGTAAGTAAATTTTCAAAGTAACCAATATTGTAATACGAACATTATATATAGCTATAGAAATGACTTCTCTTAAACTGACCTGATCTATCCGGGCTGGGTGCACTTTTCCTGGAACCAGGACTGGATGGTATCGATTCAGGTCTAGATATTAAACCTTCTAACTGCTCGACGCCACCTGCTGTTATTACAAGAATTGAAATAATAAAAGTAACAGGTTTATAAAGTATAATTTCTCCTTAAAAAGTAAACGAAATTATTGCATGTACATTGTACATATTATCGTTTACGTTATATCCCGCGAAGGCTTACTTTGCGAGAGCGAATATAGCGTTAGGGCACTATATTCTTTAAGCCATCGTCTGAATTAGAGACGGAACCCAACGCGGCACTGAGAACCGGGAAGTCATGGCTATCGAGCGCACACCGCGTTTGCTTTGTTCTAGAAATAGGATTTTATTATTAGGAGGTTTATTATTATTTATTATTACCTGCAGCAAATTCTTCCATAACTGATTGTTTACTAATAATTTCTAAAGTCCCTCTGGTGCGAGATGGAGACAATGGAGATGTCGGACTGAAAAGAAAATATACAAATGCATATTATATATAGTTTTTATCTATGTATCTATATAGATAGATAAAACCATTAATATATAATATATTATATAGGATTCTGTCATAATATTTTTTTACCAAAATTAATAATTCTGTCTGTCTCCCAAATTGATTAGTAGTTAAAGCTAACATAATCTTGAAACGGACTAAAGTGATTATGATACAACTTTTCCAAATTAACTAAATATTTTTAGAGTACATTTTCATGGTTACAATGAACAAATCATTTGCTACTAATAACTATTGACCAACATTCTCTTCTATACTAAACTATAAAATAAAAATATATAATATTATTAGTTATACAACCATATACATATATATGTAAAATATTATTTACCTGACGATGCCCGCTCTAGCATCTGCTATTAACTTTCTCGCTCTTTCTCTTAACATCGCTTGTCTCTCTTCTTCTGTTATTGCCTGCATAAGAAAAAAAATAATTTATAGAAGCTAACCAACCGTGTATAAAAAATCAGAAGATATATAAAATCAACGTGATTTCTATTATTATAATTATAATTATAAAATAAGTGAATGAAATCAGTTCTACACTTGAAACTTTAATAAGTTTCAGTTTAAGTTTCAGTAATCAATATATATGTATATATCAAAACCTATCACAAAATAAGTGACAAGTGCTAATACATACAGAGTGTTTTGTAATGAATCAATAATCCTGCATCACTTCATTGTAGACCTATTGGACACGTAAAGCATTTTTTTATAGCTTTATGTAGTATTCCGCCCATAATAAGGAAAGCAGAGGAAATCTGGGAACCTGGTGTTAAAATATTTCGTTCCTATTAAGACACTTCTGTTCCCCACTCTTCGCCGAATTCTGGAGGCATTTCTTGTGAAGTGAAGAAACAGAACGCCACAACCATTTTGTTTACAGTGGCACGCTTGTTGCTCTGCGCCTCAACGGCCTCACGTAAGTAAGAAACAAATCACCAATTACATTTTTTGATATTTATTCTGAGTGTTCAATATGTCTATAGAGACTTGTTTCAGAATTATCCATTTATAACACACTGTATGTATTAAGAAAAAATAAATATAAAAACATAAATATACAAACAAAACATCTAATCACCAAAAACATTACTATAAAAAAACTTAGCAATAACAAAAAATAACAAAAGTATAAGAATTTCGATGTAGCATGACGCGAACATATGGCTAAGTGGTCAGAGCGCTTGGACGATTAACAAGAACACTACGTTGAAATTTTTATACCGTAAGTTTTTTTTCCTAAGAGGAATAAGTAACAATTAAAAAATATATATTAAAAAATCACAAAATTACCACAAAACAATACCTTTTTAGGACTTCCGATATCATTCAATCCGTTCATTATATCGTTTTCACATTTTTTGTCCTTTTCTTTCGCTTCGCGTTTTGTCGCTTCGAGCAGCTGTCTCGCTCTCTCTTTTAATTCGTCGTGACGTGACAATAATTGCTGAGGTTTGATAAAGCGGAAAAGCACACCATTTTGTTTTTTGGCATCATTTTGTATTATAACGCCGTTTTATTTTTAGCGTATTTTTTTATGACAGCATTTTGTTTGTGATGCCGTTTTGTTTTAAAGCATGCCATTTTGATTCACGAGGCCATATTGATGGAAAATGTCATGTTTATGAAATCATTTTGGTTTAAACGACGCCATTTTGGTTTAAAGCGCCCAATTGTTTTAATTCCAAACAGCGAAGCGCACACACATATGAAGCGTATGGAAAGAAATTATTTATATATTAGATTTTTATGAAAATTTATTATAATTATATTAGACAGTAAAATTAATATTTAATTCGATATTTTTAAGTGAAATTATAATTAAAAGTTTATAACTGTAAATTTATATGGAAGTATGTTGTCGTATATGTATATGCCTGTATGTACATGTTTGTATAAATGAATAAATGACTTATGACACAAACTACAATTTATAAAAACAATTCAGTAAACATTAGAGCATTATTACTTTTTATAAAACTATTTAAAGAAAAAAAACATTTAGTACGTTTACTTTCCTAAATCACTCAAAAACTAATTAACTAAAAAAAACAACTAAAATCCACAAAAAACGTAACAAAAGCCACACTAATATAAATAAATTATTTACTTACCGGCGTAGGTTTTGGCAGTTCAACAGCTTTTTGTTTCTCATTGGAATTTGTTGTGTCTATGACGTTTAAGGGGTCGGCGGTAGCAGGTTGAATAACTGGTTTTGGTTCAGGTTTTACTGTAAATTAAAAAAAATACAAGTAGAAAATTTAAAAAAACTAATTAAATACGTCGATATATACGAAAAGACTATTTACAAACTTCTATTGTATCTCCTGTAATATGTGAAAAAATATGTAAATACGTGGTTGTGGGTTCGATCCCCACTCGCGAAAATAAAAAAAATATTTAAATTTTGTATCTAACAAAGGGAAGAAATGCGATTACAAATTACATAGTTCCAGAATTCGGCGGAAAGTGGGGAACGGAGTGTCTTAACACTAGGTTCCCTCTGCCTACCCTGCTAGGTGCGGGATGCAGCGTGAAGTTGATTTTTATATAAATATGTACATACGGTCCTATAACCAAAAAGAATTCTAGAGACAAAAAAAGTTTAATTCTAACCAACTCCATTTCCAATTTCTTTCATATTATTAGCAGGTTCTTCTTCATCATCAGATCCGAATGGATCAGTCAGTTCTTTGCGAGTCATCAGTTTCTCTGGTCGAGCTGGGATTGGCTACAAGAAGAACACAAAACAAACACAAATTTATTTATACTACTTTAATATTAAAATGCAACTTAACGGTCTGGTTTTCAACATGAAACACGTGTTCAAAGAAATACTTTTATGTCTCAATTTCAAATTTTATAAAAATCACTAGCGATTTAAAGATTTTTTCATACAAACTTTCTACCCCATATTTGTACCCTTAGGGAGATAATTCTAGAAAACCATGGAACATGTGTTCAATTAAATACTTTTAAGGGTCTAAGTTTCAAATTTTATAAAAATCGATGGCCATTTAAAGATTTTTCCATACAAACTTTCAACCCCTTATTTGCACCCTTAGGGGGAGAATTCTAAAAAACGATGGAACACGTGTTCAATTAAATACTTTTAAAAATCTAAATTTCAAATTTTATAAAAATCGGTGCCGATTTAAATTTTTTTCCATACAAACTTTCAACCCCTAATTCACCCCTTTAGCGGTTAACTTTTCAAAATCCCTTTTTAGTGGATGTCCAGATTACGAAAGTAAATATCTGTCCAAATTCCACGTTTCCACCATTAGCGGTTACGGCTGTGCGTGCGTCTTACTTCAGTCAGTGAGGACAAGTCCTTTTATATATATAGATAGATTGGTTGGTTTTCGCGAAAATTTAAGGCCTTAAACTTCACTTTTCAACATGTAATGATTTAAAAATTGATCAGAAAGAGGAAAACGTAGTGTCTTAACACCTTTTTGTACAATAAACAATACTCAAAATACATACCTCAGTCTTAACATCAGTAAACCATTTAGCACTTGGTTTCTCCTCCTTTGGTGATAACATTTTACCCAAAATGCTTTTTGAAGATAGTAGCATATCTCTCACTTCCCTTATTGGTGGAGATTTTTCTTTTTCTGGGGATTTATCTTGGGATTTGTCTTGAGATCTATCTTGGGACTGACGTGAATCTATTGAGCCTTGGGATCTGCGAGAAATTAAAAAAAGGATTGAAGATTTTTATTTATTTTTTGTTATACCCCACCCAATAAAATATTGTACAGAATTTATTTTAAAATATATCTTGGGTTTCATGTAAGGCTATTTAGCCTTGTGATATGTGGATGTGTGGGATGGTTTCTTTTTTCATTGTAAGGTCAACTTTATAATATGTTTAAAAATATGTTTTTATAAATTTTACGTATTACTTTCTATTTTTTATTACATTGAGATTACATTACATGAGTCTGTTTAGGTCTTGGAATTTGGGGATAAGCTTGCCGATTAATCCGGTTTATTATTTTAATTTAAAATATCATATAGCATAGCATATATAGAAATACTAACATCGGTCGGTTCCTCGATCGTCGCGCACTAACTTCTCGACTGAACAGTTCAGCAGGTAATGATTCGTCGGTATCGTGTCTTCCTACTAAGTAAGAAGACTCTGTTTCGTCGTTACCTGAGAATATAATACATGATTAATATAATCATTTTGACTCTTTCAATTAATTAAAATCATATAAAAGACGAACTTGCTATATCCCGCGTAGAACGGAGTAAGAAGGGGGAATCTAGTACTAACACAGTGTGTTATCAAAGCTAACCGCCTAGTTATTAAGATAATGAGTGAATGCCGGGCTTGGTCTGCTAGTTAGGAAATTAGAACTATTTAAATACAATCACTCCACCGAATAAAAATCTAACCCACAACGTGACATCAAATACTGCCTTATTAATTATATTATATAAATAATAATAATTTGTCAATAAATCAATATGTTATTAATAGTTATTATAATTATCAATTACCGAGTTGTTCCACTTGAAGTTCATTACCAGTGAAGTACGCTCTCAGTTGAAATAAGTATGTCATTATCTGAAAACATATAACAATATTTTATTAATATTTTATGGATTTGAAATGAAATATATAGTTTATATTTTTACTCACAGCAAGTTTATCCGGTACAGCGACCCTACAAACGTCGGCCGCGGTCAACACTTGCGCGATGCCGAGACGAGCGCTCGCCTCTAGCGCTGTGCGCACGTTACACTCGTGTGCTTCCGCTTGTAGGCCGGAGAAATCACTGGGAAATGGGAGAAAATATACACAATTACCCCTGAAATATTGTAAAAAGGAACTAAAAAAGTTTTAGAAATATTTTATCTTTGTAGCTTCATGATGTATCCCACTTATAATGGATAAGCAAATAGAATCTATTGTTAACATACTCTGTTTTTCCGCAAGTTGTAAATGTTGTAAAGTGTTCGAAACATATGGTTTTTAAAAATGTATAACCCTAAATATGCGTTTAAGAGTTCCATTTAAAATATGTACAAATAGCGTAAATAAAAATTTTTTATAAAATATACGTACATAAGATCAGGTCGATAGTGATGAATTATAGCACAAAAGGCCAAACCAGAACGAAAACTAGACGAAAGATCTGTAACTCTACACGAAGGGTACTCCGCTGTCACCATACTACACCATTCAAGGAGATCTTGTACCTTGTTAAGGGGAAAAAAAGATATTAAACGAATGGTTCGAAAGACCAACTATGTTGAATTAAATTTCCCTGAAAACATGTATAGGTAATACTTGAAGAAAATAAAATTTGAAAATATCATGTAATATATAATTAAAAACAATAAATAACCTATATTTCGCGTTCAGAGAACAGCTTACCTTAAGTTATACTTAAATTACATTGCACAAATTAAAAAAATCGTAAAAAAAAGGACTAACCGGTGTCTTATCCTTATCCAAAGGTTTCACTGGCAGTAACTTTTCCACATCAGCTACTGGCGTCTTATCATTATCCTCCTTTTCATTATCATTTGTGTCCAAACTTATATTATTTAAATTAGTCTTTAATTCTAAGGGCTTAAGGTTCCTTTTAGCAATAGTCTTTGGCTTGAATATTACTCCTTTCAAATTATCAACTTTATCTTCTACTTTTTCTGGAACAATCTTCGGAGTGGATGTAAATTTCGGGGTTTCGGATTTCATTGCTAATTTCGTCAAATTTGTTAAATATTCCGGTCTTGTTCTTGAAGTTATGGTCAAATCGTTGATTTTTAGATCATTCTCTATATTTTTGATTGCATTTGTAGGAGTTGTAGGAGTTGTGGAGTCAGGGGTCATAGGGGCTGTGGGGGTTTGCGAGTTATCAAAATTGAGACTTTGTACACTATTTGGAGTGGCCGCTATGTCACTGTTTGTGAGACTTTGTGTCATCTCTTCCATTTGCTGTCTGAGATCTAACATCTGGAATGGAATTGTTGTTAAGTTTACATTTAATAATTGTAGAATGAATCAATTTAAAATATGATATTGCGATAATTTCTACTTAAGTAGTCTAAGTAATTAAAATATAATTAAGACTTTTATTTATAATTTTGTTTACAATTATTCTATATTTTTAATAAGTAAGGTGCAATTTAGATATATCATATAAATAATAAATATTTCATAATATAGGTCCCATTTCAGATCGACTGACCTGTCGCGTCGAACTATCGGACAACGTGTAGTCATCTTCATCGAGGTCCTCTAAAACTGCTATATCGGAGTTATTGTTGACAGATAATAAGGAGGCTAAAGACTGCATGTCTTCATCCCTATTAATTATAAACAAATAAAGGTAAGATCCAAAATATATAGGAAATTAATGGACTGTTTTTTTTTATATTTATGCTTATCTAAAAAAACAATTGTTCTTTACCAAGTGTGTAATAACATTTTAAAAAGGTAATACAACTCACGTAGCCTGCCCCTCCCTCAGCAGCACGCAGTGTAGAGTGAGCTGCAGCTTGGCGCCGCGCAGTTTGCGCGAGGTGGGCTCCAGCTGCAGCTGCAGCGCGCGTTGCGCGGGCGCCAGTGACGCGTGCCGACGTAGGTTAACGCTGCATGACGCTAGCTTACGGCGTTTACCCGTGTACGAGACCTGTATTGTATTTTTGTATGTATAGATCAAAATCATAATAGTTTCTATTTAATTAACCTTTTACAAGTACTTTTGAATCAGCGAAAGTATACGAGGACTAGTGAATCACCAAATAGGTATACGAACGAACCACGATTCTTCTATATATATAATACAGTTTATTAACAAGCAAAAACGCAAAACAATAATTTAACTTGACCTTAGTAGTTTATGCAGACATGTAATCGATTATAATTTTGTGTTTTATTAAAAAAAATGTTCAAAACAACGATATAACAGGTAGTACATTAAAAAAATCAATCAAACTTAACCTCAAGTGGCATTTTACACGGATATACGAGTATAATCGGTAATAACATTTATGTTTCATTTAAAATGTTGAAATTGGCACTAGGGAAGCTAGATTAATATACATAGGTAGTAATTAAGTGCTGTGGTAATTAAATAGTAGGTTAAAAAGTTGTCGGTCAAATAGAAAATTGACATAATGAAAAAAAAAATTTGTTATTGTACTGTTACAAAACCCTAATATATCTTTTGATCTGACTTGACTAGACTAGTTAAAAATTTCTGATATACGCAAGGTTTGAGAAGTTAGTTTGTTTTTACATGAAAGGGGAACAAACATTCATCCTCACAATTATTCACATTTATACTATTAGTAAGAACATTAGTAAGAAGATATGACAATATCTGACGTCATAAGGATAACTTACGTCCTCCAAAACGAAGGTCCAATCCTTGTCCTCGAGCTCGTTGGTGCGAGGGTTGCGGAATAGCGTCACCGCTACCGTTTGGTTTTCCGGCACGTTGAATATAACGGAACCTCTGCAAAAAAAGAGGAAATGGGGTTTTAGTACATATAGGTAAGTATTTTTGTTAAATATTCGTTTATTAGAGTTCATTTTTTATAATATTACCGTAATACAAAATTTACCGCAATACAAATTTTGATTTTACAGTGATAGTGCACATTTTATGCACTATCACTGTAAAATCGAATCACATTTTAAAAACATGTCCCATACAAAAAAAACACCTAATATAAAATATTCAAGTCAACTCACTTCAAAGGGTCCTTGAGGGACGGCTCCCACTCGAGGGGCTCTGTGACGACGCGTCGCGACCGTCGAGTCCATACTATGCTTAACTTGTTTGGTTTCCTGAAATAAGGAAAATTTCAGCATTAAACGATATTATTAGTTTATGCATTGCGTGTTGAGTGGCGGAACTCAACGCCGCGCTTTGCCTCGTAACCAGAGCGAAGAAATGAAAATATAAATATTTCATTTCCTCGACTTGGGGATCGAACTCAAAACCGTCGCGTTACAGTCACACCCTTATGCCTCTTGGCGACGACGGCCTCATTAGTATAACATTAATATAAAAATAAAAGAATATTCTATATTTTAATTATTGTCATACAAAATAAAGAATAAACAAATGAAATCGTTAAATAAATACAAGCAATACAATAAATGTTATAATCAGCATGTCTAGACATAGTAATTCTTCATTAAGAGACCCAAGGTAGGTTTAGGGGTTAGATTTATTCGCACTATACTCCTAAACGAAAATTAATGTCACTTACGACTAGGTACCTGCAGTAGTGTTAGGTGTAAATTCCTAATCGTAATTGCCAATTATATAGAAAACATGAATAATTTGTCCAGTCTACTTAAAAGCACGGTGTTGAGTTACGCAAAACGCAGGTTATGTAAAAGAAATAAAAATAAGACTCTCATTGTAAACGCGATGGTTGTGAGTTCGATTCCTACTCAGGGGAAATAATTATTTTCACTTATTTCTATTTCAAGTAACAAGACACATCGTGTACTACGCAACACGCATTGCATTGAATTTGGTCGGCAAGCAGAACCTTTTCTCTACCTATCCTGCCAAATACGGGATAGAGCGTGAAGCTGTTTGCTCATAACAAAACTGAGAAACTAACCCACTACCTTCTAATAAAAGAATTATCGATAAAATCGTTAAATAACATAAATTTCAGTATAAAATGAATGCTAATAATATTTAACGCGATTAGTGCGACTACTATGGAATCTATTATAATAATTAATTTATGTATGTCAATGACAGTTATGATTTATTGTCTATAAATAATACTTGTTGTGTTTATTAATGTAATTTACACTATAGTGGTACAATGGAAGACAAGTAGACGATGGAAGTGGGTTCAAATACTCAATCAAAAAGAAAAATATATATACTACTACTGGTACTGTATCAGCTTTACGCTATTCCTCATATAAATAAATATATGTTTATCACTTCTGTTCTCCTCTTTCCACCCAAATTTGAGATATCGTGTGTTGAGTGGTGGAACTCAACTTTTGTCTTACATATGATATGATTATTAGGAGAAATAAAAATAAATATATAATTTATTTCTCCGATTGGGGATCAAACCCGCAACCGTTGCGTTTATAGTAAAACGTTGTCTTACTGTAGCCCGATGGTAATATATTATAATTCAGATATTTCTAGTTTATATTTGTTACCACTTACCAGATATCACTAAACACGCAGTATTTCAAATATGATCACAAAGTAGAGCGGAGAGATTTAACATTAGACTTTCTCTGCTTTCTTTTACACTAATGTTAAAATACGTATCAACAAAAAACTAGGTTTTTTTTCCAAAAAACAAATAGCCGCGACAGTGTCGAAGTTCCGCACGTAGAGCTTATTTATAGCGTCGGGATCGATCCTACTATCCTTTATAGCGTTTGGTCCAATCGAAAGTATAAAATCAATATTCTAGTGTCTACTGTCCAGAAATGGCCTTTTTTTAAATAGCTTTATTCAATATATTTTGTTCATTTTCGAGACATTCTGTTGGGTGGCGAAACTTAACGTCGCGTTTTATCTAATTAAAGAACCATATTTTTTATTTATGTAAGAAAAATAACGACCCTCATTTACTCGAAGCGTCATTTTTCTTAAATTTGAATATGTCGTGTTCCCAATGTCTGCAATGTCAGTTGTAATGTAAAATATTAAATTGTTATAAAAATAATAATTAAACTAACAAATCACCTGGAGAAAAGCTTGTAATGTTGTTTTCTGTATTTATTGCAGAAACCCAACTTGAGTTTTTATTTCAAAGAGTGGAATAATTAATATTATTATATTTATATAAATATACCCCTAAATGATTCACAATGATCAAAGCCAAATCCTTTGCCTTTGTAATTAAATATTTTCCAACTACAAATAAAATTTAAAAAAAATCTAGACAGGCCAAACACTAAAATCTAAGCTATCTTCAAACTATCTAGTATAATATAGCACTAAGTTTAGTAATAATAAGACATTACCATTTGGGCGTTAGGTCGACGTCAATGCGATGGTAGGACGCAGTGTACTGAAACTTTGCGGCGCGCTTGTTGACGCGCTGCAGGCGTTTCCACACCGACGCCATTGCTGTTCACTGCAAAATAAATAAAGAAATTTAATATTTGTAATTTATTTCAAGCTTTTTTTTAATGAAGTTGACAAAGATAATTTATCTTTGCGAACTTTTAAGATTTCAAGGCAAACGAGCGTTCTGGTCACCTGATGGTAAGTGATCACAGCGGGCTACGACCCCGTGCAACACCAGAGGAGCTACAGGTGCATTGCCAGCCTTTAAGATACTAGGCCTTATATCGAAACTAAAAGTTACATTTCACACACGACACATTCAGTAAAAAAAAACAGCTTCACGCTGTATCCCGCACGCAGCAGGTTAGGCAGAGGGAACCTAGTGTTAAGACACTCTGTTAACCACTTTCTGCCGAATTCTGGAGGACGTTCAGTCACTTGGAATATAATAATTTCTACAGATTTAAACTCATAACTGTTGTATTCTAAGAGACATGTCTTTTATATTTTTATCTTTTTAAATTTTATCTAAAAAAGGCAGCAAACATAATGACACACACTAAACGCAATTTCCATCCACTTTCAAACATTGCATATTTGGTGTCAGCATTTTGCACCTTATCTTTTCACGTAAATGTAAACACTGTTAGTTTTATGAGCAAGGGGAGGATACAGACATATTACATATACTCGTAAGTTAACTATGTAGCACTCAACCCTCGTCCTGTTTTCATGATTTACAGACGTTAGGAAATACGCCACAGTGATTTTTAGGGTTCCGTATTTGAAATGGAAAAAACAGAAGCCTTATGGGATTCGTTTGGCCGTCTTTCAAAACTATCATCATCCAAGTTTATCTCGAGATCACGATGAAATATTAAGCTGAATATTCAGGTTTACAGTCCCTTGAGTTTGTTAACTTTTATAAGTTGTACTTCCCGTTGACCTACAGACTGACTTCCATTGACTCTGGTAAGAGGACAAAAACAAAAGGCGGCGTTGAGTTTCGCCGCTCAACACGCAGTCTCTAATTGAGCAAAAAGTAGGTAACGGAGTGTCTTAACACTAAATTCCATCTGTCTGCCCTGCTATATAATTGATCAAGAAAATACACTATAAAACAAAGAAAACAATAAACTAAAAGGTCAATAGCATACAGCACTTAACAGACTTTACATGTACTTGGTTCGTCTAATCTTACCGGCGTCTAAATATATCAAGTCCAAATAAACAGAATCAATACTCAATACAATGGAAACCATAACTAAACTATTAAGGGCGGCTTTTTGTGATAATCTATGGGGGCAGGGGTTGGAACCACACCCAATGAGTGAACTAAGATAGTTATGTTATTTCTATCGAATTATATATATTTATTTTGACCATTCCACCATGTATTTGGTAGAATGAGAAGGTTCAATTCACACTCGTGGAAAAATCTATATCGATTAGCTCTATTAACAGCTGCAGCAGCTGCAACGCATGTTTTTTCTCGCATAGCAGGTTACGCAGAGGATCCAAGTACTAAGACGAAGAAAATTTAAATAATTATATATTTATATACTATAAATGATATAATAAATTAATAAGAGAAAAATTAAATATAGTGATTCCCCATTAAACCCACAACCATAGTGTTTACAGTTTGACGCAGTGCCACTGAGCAACGACAACTTCGGCCACCATATCTAATAGTAACGACAATAAATCAACTATCATTAAATACAAATACATACTTTAAATTAAACTCTTCAATTACTCAGCGAGACCAACAGGCAGCCCACAGATAAAACGACGCATCACGGAAAGCTGCAACATGCAATCCCTTGGGGAGTGTAGGGTACTAGGAAAGGATTTTTCAAAATTAAAAACGAAACTACGTTTTATAGTTCACAAATGTTGCCAGTATAACTCGTTACATATAAAAAATACTATGTTTTATATCTCAAGGTAAGGTTAGTTAAGGTGTAGTATAATTTTTAGTGGGACGACCCCCTGCCAGATGGGCCGACGAAAGAGGTTGGCGAAAAGCGGATGGGTCCGAAAAGCTGAGGATCGAGTGTGGTGGCGAGAATTGGGGAAGGCCTATGTCCAACAGTGGACAAAAGATGGCTGTTGATGATGATGATGATAATTTTTAGATAATAGCAATGTAACATGACAAAGACAAAAAATAGTTGCGATGTTTCGACAGTTTTTATAGAATGACTTGGTTTTACCTTTTTTTACTTTTAAACAAAAAATATACAAAAAATAGTATGAAACACTATTTCAAAAGCACTCATTTCATTTGAAGTACAATTTTATTTACTTTTCAGGTCAACAGCCCCTTGAGGTAAGCGCGGCGCTAAATACTGACACTACACGGTCACGGCCAGCTATTAACGCTGTATCAATTATGTTTTAAAAATCTTCCAGTTTCTCGTGACTTTGTAATACAATAGAAGAACATGGATAACTAAGATAGTGACAAATTCGATTCCTTTTTCACAAATGATTTTAATTCTTATTTAATTTCGTTTAATAGATTTTAAATCAAATCATTATATATTTTTATAGTCACACTGCATCCTGCAGGTCAGACAAATATCGGCAGGTTAGACAAAGGGAATATAGTGTTAATAACTTCAGACCATTCCTCACACACCACCTATTTTCGAGACATTGAGGGTAGAATGGTCAAAGGTTGAGTGGAAATGCTTTTATCTTTCTTATGGAAGTAAAAATCTTTTTATATTTTCCTTGACAATTTCTTTAACCAAACTACGAGATTAAAACCTACAAATCCAAGTACAGAAAAAGCTTAGTCAAAATAATATTAAAAATCTAACGTTTTTTTGTATACCAAAACAAGACAACCTGCCAAGAAAGCCAGTAGTGACTTTTTAGTATCTTAAAAAGCAACAAAAAAAGTTGATTCAAGATCGCTCTTTAGAAATACTCAAGTAAAAACTAAAAGGCTTCTGGATTCAAAAGCATTTCACTGAATAGAAATATTTATCTCTATATCTTTAGATACAAAGGCTATCCGTTTTAATTTCCTATTGTTTCATAGAAATTGCATAATGTATTTTTTTGTGTTAAGAGTTACGACTCCGCCACCATTCCCCATCTTCTAGCAAAATTTTCGATATATTATGTTTTGTATAACGGAACTAAACTTCGCGCGACGTTCTTGTTATCAAAGCGAGCTCTATCGCATAAGAATCGAACTCACACCCGTCGCATCAGATACTGTGCCATTGTGCTACGATCAGCTAATTAGTTGATGAATATCGTAAATTGTTTATTGCATATCCAGTTTTATCATAGCGTAGTGATTCTTGTGATAAGTCACTCTAGTTTTCATTTTCGGACGGTTGAAGGTTCGATTCCCACTCGTTAGAATATTTTTATTTAATTTGAATGATAATAATAAAGAGTAAATTTAAGAATTGACATGTTTCTCATAGTAGCGTAGACCGTAGGACACACACCAAAGTTAACGCAGTTAAACTAACTAGTAAAGTTAGTGCAAATTCAAAGTTATAGGTTTTTTAACGACCCGGACGTCTTCCGTTGGACGCCGCATGAATAACGGATGTGATTTATGCGGAAAAGTTATAAAAAAATCGTATTTTCATGTCCTCAAAAGAATATTTTATAAAAATCTTCTATTCTTGTTATATTACTAGCTTCTATCTACGACTTTGCTCCTGCAGTGAGATAGGAATAAGCAATACCTATGAATTATATTCTAAGTGCCCGACGTAGCTTTGACCGTAAATAAAATTCGGCCTTCCTAATGTGCTGGACTATCCAACACAATACGAATTCTTAAAAAGGAACCTCTTAGTTCCTGGGATTAGCGCGTTAAGCCAGAAAACACTTCAGCTGTATAATATTCCGTATAAAAGTATAGATTATAATATTATAGTTATCTCATTTCACAACATAATAATTATGTTATGAAATTAATGTCTTTACATAACACTAGTTTCTAATAACTATGCGTGATATTGGAAAGACATGTACGACAATTATACAATGCCAATTTTAAAATGTAGATTAGACTGAGAAAAGAGAACTAGAACGTATGGCTTAGTGGACAGAGATGCGCTTGGACGGTTTCCTAGAGACGTTCAAATTTTAAATTAATTACGTATTTTAAATAAATAACGTACAAATTTCCTTTAATTTTTTTTTAAAGGAAATTTGTACGTTATTTAAGCTTTGCAATAAGCTTTCGACATACGTTGACATATTTAAATTGCTTTTTAAAGAAGTGCAACCATTCACTGTTGCACACAATAAAGGCCTTTGATATAATTATGTATGATTCAATGGCTTCTCTTTGCGGTTTTATTTGCGACACTTTTCTTACTATTAGTAAAAGTTTTATTTTCAAAGCATATTTAATTCACTGCACGTCATAAATATCACCTCTAGGTATCGTGAAAATGCTGCCAAATAGAGAAGTACTTCAATAAAATGCATTAGCGTTTTCACCAACTAGTATCGAAGGACCTGAAAATGTAACATTTTTTTAATTTGAAGCTTTTAAATTTATTAGGTTGTAGACATTTTTTTAACTTCACCTGTATCCCGCTATGTCACATGTGGCACTACACCACGAAGCATTCATAGATTATAATTTATGAAAGAAAACGGCATCTCCAGGTCGATCTTAAAGTAGAGAGCAGTTTACAAATACGGGCCTTAATAATTGAAAAGATCCGAATACAGCAGCGTAGATAAAGGGAGCCTAGTTTTAAGACACTCCATTCCCCAAGCATCACACCCCTCGACACCAGAGCGAAGAAATGAAAATATAAATTTAAACAAATAATTCATTTCCTCGAGTAGGAATCGAACCCACAACCAGTCGCGTTTACGGTGACACTTTGTGCCTCTGCAGCACGCCTGGCGGATAAATTAAAATAGTGATATTAAAAGTTCAACGAACACGCATCACCTCATGGCTGATGGCTCGTAATAAAGGTAAATGCAAATATAATGTATTAACATATAATATACGGCCTCGATAATGGATTAACAGTTACACTTTTGGACGATAGCAACGGAACATACTATGGATCGACCTATACGACAACTTTATATACATATGCACTAATTGAAGATTACTATTATTATTTTAGCTTCACGCTGTATTGCGGGATAGCAGGGTAGGCAGACTGAACCTAAAACCTAGTGTTAAACACTCCGTTCCCATAAAAAAACTTCCGTTTCCCATCAAATTGTGGAGACATTGGGTGTTGAGTAGAGGAACTTATGCCGCGCTTTTTTTGAAAAAATGAATTAACTATTTAATTTCGTCGAGCGGGAATCGAACTAACAACCTGTCGCATTTACAGTCGCACGTCTGTTTCCGCTATCTGGTCTGATATATTAAAGATTATCATGCTAATAACATCTTATCTACAAAACATAAAACTGTTCCCTAACTGTGACTGACACAACGGGATTTATCATTTTATTTCTTAAGTTCACGACACGACTTCTAAACAAGACAACTAGTATAATGTAAATAAGTGATATACAAAGTGATTATTTATATATAATACTAGCGGCCCGCTCGCGGTTTCACCCGCGTGAACTATGTTATTATTAATTTCTGTCTCCATGGCTACGTCCTAGTGACGTCTATGCAAAATTTGAGACTCCTAGCATTTGTAGTAACGAAGTTTCATACAAACTTTCAACCCCAAAAACAACCCCTTAGAAGTCTAATATTGCAAAATCCCGTCTTAGCGAGCACCTACGTCCTATAAGTAACTCTTATGCAAAATTTGAGATTTCTAGCACATGTAGTTTCTGAGATTTCGAGTGAGTGCTTTGTGAGACCTTTCGATTTTATATATATAGATTCTTTATTCATAGATCTTATGATTCTCATGAATATACTGAGATATCAGTTTATTTTGGAGAAATAGCGAAACGTTGAACTCCAGACTGTCTTATATTTTACTATATAGCCAGGCTAATAGAAACATCCGAACGGTGCGAGGACGTGGTTCTTCACGCATTTACACAGATATCTTCTGGAAACACTGCAGTAATTGGATTTCATTACCAAAAATGCATATTTAAAAAAATATATAATGGATATAAAATAATTTAATGTAATGCACTTACTTTATTTGCATTAAAATATTTTTATATAGAAAAAAATATAAACAACTTAAATGAAATTGATAGTTATAATGTTATTTATGGATGTTACACATGCGCCGGCGCACTGTCCACGCTTCCGCGACGGAAGCTAACTGATAACGTAAAACAGTTTTTACTCGTCTCCTGTATCATGATATGGGGAATATTATGGATTTTACTAATATTCATTATTAAATTAGTTATATAGCCATCAAAATTTTAAATTTACTTTATTGATCTAAGTAAAGTTTTTTTTTAAGTTTTTTTAATGCTTGAAGAATGTTATCTAATTGTAGTCAAATGCTCTTAAGTTTTTTTTTATGTCTATTTCTGAAACATTTGTATTTTTTTTCTAAGGAAGATTTTTTTTGTATCATGCTTTATCAGGTAAACCCTTTCTCCGTTTTTTTTCCGAATTTGATTGCCACACATTGAGTGGCAAAATAAAATGTCGCATTTTGTTATGCAATGTACATGAAAAAGAATTAAGTAATACATAAAAATATTAAATTTTCTAAAGCATTGCATTTGCATATTAGTAAATATAGTCATATTTACCTACATATATAACGCAACATAAAGAATAATCAATAAAATTATATTTTTACATGACATCATGCATGCACATACAGTATATTGAATATTGATAATAATATTTATTATTATAAATATGTGAGCAAGGGTTTATTTATCCTGTTTACATAAAGACCAAGTATGCATCAAAATCTCATTTGATAAATGATATTATATTGTTAATTTTAGTTAGGATAATTAAAGGAACATTATATTCTTCATACAGCCTGGTAAGCAGAAAGAATATAGTGCAAAGACGCACCATCTCTCAAAGGTCTCTCTTCTAGCCATATTTGTTATGGGTTTGTTATCATGTTGAGGTCAGGGAACTTAACACCGCACCTAGTCTGACCCGAGCAGGGAAATAAAAATAATTTACTGCTTCAAATGGGAATGGAACCACAACAACTGTGATGGTCAAATGGTGTTGTTTAACTGTAAATTTCCTTCTTGTAGGGTTTGGCACTCTGTTTTCTCTGATTACCCTCTTAAACAGTGTGAAGCTAGAAATTAGATTACATATTTCCTTCCCATATCATACTATCAAAATTTAAAAATATACATTTCTATCATTATCTTTACCTCAATTAGTTTGTTATAATTATCAAGAAATACTTCATATTGTTTTATAGTAATTTCTAATTTAAATATTAAAGGGCCAAAACAGGTCATATAATCAAATATTATAATTCATAGCTAAGTTTTTACCTCAACTGGATTCCTACACCCACTTGAAACATTCTTAGTTCTTACCATCCTGATGACTTCATACTAAATGTGTTAATTTAATTTGAACTTTATTTAGAAGAATACAAAGCTGCATTTCGATTAATTTAACATTTAAAATATGAAATTAGATGTGGTAAGATGATTTTGTATCATCACTTGTCTTTTGAAGTACTTGAGACAGGTTATAAAGGAAAGTTTATTGGAATAATTATTGTAGCATTGTCTGTTTTTGTCTTTCCTAAATTTAGAGACATTAACCAATGCAATACATTGGATTTTCTTTCACTTACACAGCACCAGGAAATGGAAATAATCTTTACCAATATCATAAAGTCAAAGAGAATGTTTGGTTCAAACATTCTAATGAGAGAAAATGAGACTAACATGATGACAAGATATTTTTTTATGTTTACACAAAATGATTCATTATATTTTAATTTTGAGATTAAATAAGGATAAGACTTTCTATTCTATGTTTTGTTTAACTAATAATAAAATATATTCTTTAATGTAAAAAAAAAATCATATTAGATCCCATTATCAGGCCCCAGGTCAGAAACAGTTCCACTGCATAGAGGATATGAGGGTTCAATCCCCACTAGTGAGAATAAATTATCTCCATCTCCTTACAAGATGCTCATGTGTTTGTATTTGTTCAACATTCTATCAACAGGATATTTGCCTTTTAATATTTAATATTTGAAGTAGACTTCATTATTATATAATTTAATTATTACTACACTTTAAATAGTGTAGAATTTTAGCACTCAAAAAGAACATTCACATACAGCATGTACAGATCATCTTTTACTAAGATTTCAAGGTATTGTTACAAGATAGAGCAAAATGGCATATACATTATACATGCATAAAAACAAATTTAAATAAAAACTTAGAGGTCATATGAGGTTAGTTTTGAGTCATAGTATAAAATACTTCCGACATTAAGTAAAAAAATAACAAGTAAGCTGTATGAATTGTTGATACTACAGAGTTTTTTAGCATTGCACCGTATGCCACATATAGCATAGTAAACATGGAGGGCTTAGTGTCAAAACATTCCATTCCCCAATTTGCCCAAATTCAACACATTGTAGGGTGGAACTTGTACGCGTAGATTTTATTTTAATGTTACACTACTTACCTATATAATATTTAAAAATCATTTGAAAATTTGATTTTAGTGGGATTCAAACACACATTTGGCGTTTACTGTTCAAGCACTCTGATTACTAAGCCATAAACAATCTAATTAAGCTTCATTATAACTCTTATATGTGTGCTTATATCTTATTTGGGTTGTTTTCTTCTCTGTTGGATGATTTCTACAAATGTCCTCTACACAAAGATTTTCAAGATCATTGAGGAAGAGAGTATGGTATTAATTGAATATTTTAAAATTTATATTTTTTCTTAATATATATTTTTAATTTCTTAATGTGGAATGACACTTTAATTAAAATGTATAATTTATTTATTTTATCTTTAATTTTATATTACAATTACAATTTAAGGATAATTCATAACATCACACTTGATATAGAATATAAAATGTTTTGACCTTTGTGGTAAAAATATAACATAATTATTTATTTATATGTTATTTTTATTTATAATGAAGGACTTTTGGCATTCCAAAGAAAACAGTGTATATAGTTCATGAAAAGCAGAGTTAAAACTGTAAACTGACTCAATTTCTTATTTTGTAGAAATTGTGTGAAATTAATCTTAACCCATTTGAATTTAAGATTGCTTACTTTATTTTAATAAATAAAGTAAACAATCATAATATTAATATATTATTTTAAAATTTAACAAACCACTATAAAGTTATTCCCAAAAATATTTTTAAAATTAATTATTTCAAAAGGCATGTAACTTAAGAAATATATGTCTTGTAAACTGAAGGTGCATGCTAAAACCTTGGAAGGAACCAACAATCAATACTAAGACCAATATAGGCTTGTTTGTTAAGCAAGCCACTATACTCTATAAAGTTTCTTTGTAAACACACGTAAAGCAAATACACTTTTAACATTTACGTAGTTTACGAGCTAAAAATAACACTAACGAAGCCCTATACGGCAATATGCAGATATTTTTACCATAGTGTAATTTAAAGATCAAAGAACTGTCTGTGATATCATCGTTTCCTGGTCGAAAACCTCACCGCTCCATTAATTAATAATGAATAAACACCGCCCAACCTTGACATGGACCACCACGATAACTTAGAATACTCACAAAGCGAAAATTCGAAGAGATGTCATCAAATTATAGAGGTCATTTCTTGATTTAACAAACAACTCTGTTATCACTTAACACAAAACTATCGTAAGGTCACAATATATTTATGTTGTCACACACAGTCACGAAGTACACTTTACAAGCGATTTCTTTTTACGTAAATTTATCAAACACTGCAGCGAAAAGCGAATATCAGACCATTTTTGACATTTTATCAAATTGTGCTGCCACATTGAAAATTTATTATTACGTACATATTAATTTATTTTTATGTTTTAATAATATTACAAATATATATTATTATTGTAATTGTTCAAATAAAATATGACAATTAAAATAATTGTCATTCACATTCTACAGCACAAATTTTCAAATAATTTAGTCCTTTGAATTTTTTTTTAAAATGAAAATTAAACACCATAGCCTAAAATGGAACGTTAAATTGAAATTGGTAAAATGAAAATTGCCCTTGCAGTCAGACAGTAGTTTGTCAAATTTTCAAAATATGAAGTTATCTACAATGATTTAGAAACTGATTGTGTAATATATATACTTCGATTATTTAGTGATTTACAATATTTAGTTCTTATACAGTTGTGATTATTCTTTTAGACCGGCATAGGTTATGATCTTCGTTAGTAAAATATTAGTATTATGTTTTAAGAAATATATCGATATTGTTTAGCCCTAAATATAAACATTGGAAGTGATTAATACAATGTCGAGAATATTAAACCATCATATGAGGTAATAAAAACAAACACACTTAAGTTACTTATTTGACATTGACTTTCTAAAAAATGTAGTGAATAAAGAAATAATTATAATAAAATTGTTTACTTCTATAATATAACATATTCATATTATCTCAATATAATAAAATTTAATGTTTCAGGTCATCTCTCAAAAAACCTTCGTATTCATGCATAGACAAACGAGCGGTAGCTTTCTCTATATACAGTGGTCGTAGCTTATTATTCCATAAGCCAATCAATCCTAGTCATATACCGAGAAGAAAATATGGAATGTTAGTAGCTAGAGCTGTCAGAGGAGTACTGAAAATAAGATATTTGTTGCTTGGAGGAGCAGTTGGTGGTGGTATGACATTGAATAAGGTATTGAGTCAATATTTTGTTCATATATGATAAAACATTTTGTTAATAAAACCTTTTACTATAGCCAAAAGTTTTCTATTATTAAATCTTATAATATTTGTCATATTTATGGCAATGCAAATATATCAAAATGCTAACAAAATAGGTCTTTTATGGACTATAAAGTCTTATTATTTGATCAAAACTCTGGACAAAAAATGTGAACTATATGATAAGAACAAAAAAATGTGGAAATAAATAAGGGCTCAATTCTCCCCATAAATAAACTATTTTCATTTGCGTACTCTTGAATGAAAATAAAATGCAGTGTTCAATTCCTCTACTTCACACAAAACATATTTATGTGCATGGGGAAATAGATAATTTTAATTATTTTACCACTTATTTAAAAAATACAAAGAAATTAAATCTTCTAATTATATTACCATTATTTATTTAAGAAATACTCAGAATGGAAAGATGGCCTCCCAGACATGGGTTGGCTGAATGAACTACTACCGGATAATGAGCAATGGGATAAATTTACCACTACCTTGATCAATGCTAAAGACAAAATTGGAGACCAACTGCAAATTGGTAAGTAAATACATTATAAGTAAGGAATTTAAAAGTAAAGAAGTTATAATATTTTTTGTGTATTGCAAAATTGTTGTTGTAGTTCTTCAGTAGATATAGATTTTTTTGTTGTTTTAAATTATTTTAATCATTTTCATAAAAATATTTATTTGTTGTTCATTATGTTTATTCTCACTAGTTTACCATGTGTGTGTGTGTGTGTGTTTTTCTCAAAATACAGATGTTACATTTTAATTCTGTATTTTTTTTAAAAACTTTTAAAACTCTCTAGTTTAAAATAAGTCGTTTTTTTACTCTAATTTACTCTAGTTTGAAATATTGCTCTCTAGCGATATTACTATTCATATTAATTTATGTAAAATTTTAATTCATCGTAAAATACATTTTTAATTTATAACTATCACATTAATTTAGAAGTCAAATGTAAATGAGTAAAATTAAAGTAAATATAGTATTTTGTACCATTTTTTTGATACAATGCTTACATAAATTGTCACCTATGTGTTATGATATAGTATAAACTGCATTACTTAAAAGTTTCAACGAGATCCGTTCAGTAGTTTTTGCATGAAAGTAGAACAAACATTCTTCCATAACAAACTTTCACATTTATAATATTAGTAGGAAGGGTTTAAATCAATTTTTTGGCCTTATGTACAATCTCCATACGGAGAATGAAAACTAAACACACTTTAGGTGTACCAATGATGCTGGAAATCTCAGATCCTCGTCTCCGAGAGGCCGGCTTGAATCGAGCTGCTGAACTCAAAGAGTGGATTGCCCAGAGATATGAAGATGCTGTGGCTGCTGCTGCAACTAATGCCAATGCTGCTCGAATAGGTGAGCTTTTTGAGTTTGGATGGCCTATTTGAGTTGTGTTTGTGCAAACTTTTACACACTACTCCTCTCTTACACAGACTGTAAAAATAATCATATACCAATGTTATGTTATCACAAATGTTATGTTATTTTTACATGTTTTGTATGTGTTGCTTGATAATTTTAGGTACTACTACTTACATATTATTTGAAAGTCATTTGTTTTTTTGTTGTGGATATATTTAATTTTTAATGTATATATTAAAATTATGCACCTACCATAGAGAATTATATATAAGTTATATTAATGTAAATTTTAAAATTAAAAAAGATATAGATATAGAATGATATTAGTGCAGTTTAATGTCTCAAGTTTTACCCAAATAATACAAGAAATATTCATTAAAATAACATTTACTTATTTTAAAATTAAAACAAATTACTTATATACCTTAACATTCTATCTATTACAGAGCCAGCCCCAAAAATAGTGAACAATTTGCAAAGTAAACCTCAACCAATGCCGTCGGGACGATCTGCCGCTGAAGAAAGTGCGGCTTACGGTACTAATAATTATATAATATTTTTTCGTTTCACGCTATATCCCGCTTATATCATGGTTGCCATAGTGTTAAAACACTATATCCCCCACGCACCGCCCAATTTAGTAGCGAAACTTAACGCCTCATTTTGTCTATCAGAGCGGAGAAATGAAAATAATTAAAAAAAACCGTTCCCCCTTGTGGAGATCGAACCAACAACCATTTACAGTTAGATGTTGTTCTACTGCGATACATCGATTTATAAAGATCTTTTGTTAGATAATTGCATAGCATTATAGTTTTCAATTACAGTGTTATTTTACATGACATTTTTTTATGTCTACATATTAAATTACATTCTTAATTCTTATATCACAATCGACTCTTGGAAGTGACTCTTAGAGTAATGAAAATGCTTTCATTGGTATCATTCTGTAGTGACATTTAATTATTAACTTAAGTGATTTAAAGTGCATTTATTTATTGTAGTCTACATCGGAAACAGGGGGACTTTTTTTAAATAGTATATTAGCAGATTTAATATTGTGAGTTTTATTACTAGTGAGTTATTTTAGAATTTAGATTCAGTTATAATCTGAAAATTAAAACTAATTTCAAGCTTAGTGAAGTTTTTTGTTTGTTTTTTTTATCCATTTCTTGTTTCTTACAAAGTAGACAAAAATTTGGTACTGCTTTATGAATCCAATATCAAAATTTTCGATAATATTAAAGGTAAAATGTTGATTTCTTAATTTTTCGGAGTAAATTTTTTGTTACAAAAATTACGCGGTAGCCTCTATTATAAGTGTCAATATTTATATAATTGGAGGTTAGAATATTATATAAAAGGAAGAATTTCAAAGAAAAAATATAAATGTATTTATATTTTCAAATTCCCTTCTTTCAAAGAAAAACGGGTCCACGCACTACAAGAAGAGGTCTTATCACTCCAAGCGCGATATCAAAGAGAGCTACAACGCCTCGAACAGGAGAACAGAGAGTTGCGTCAACAGAATATGCTGTTGAGGCAGGGGAGACAGCCATCCGCTAAGAAAATGAAGGTAAGAGATTCGAAAAATGATCGATATCTTTCGATCATAATTAAAACATCTAAATTACTACATATTATATTTTGTATATAATATATAGTTATCATTATTTTAAGTATAAACATTTGAGGTAGTACACATTTACGTATCCTATCCTATCCTATATCTTATAAAAGAAAGTCGCTTTTCGTGTCTGTCTGAATTTTCTAACTCTTCTTGTTCTAAACTACCCAACGGATTTTGATGCGGTTTTCACCATTAGGTCGAGTATTTCTCAGGGAAGGTTTATATATAGTTTATTATTTGTAAATTCTTATGTAAATTAACATAAATACGATAAATGTGTATAAAGTCCTACCCGTTGAGACACTTTCGCGCATGCGCTGCTTTAATGGTAACTACTACATGAAAATGATGTACTGGAGTATTATTCCTCTTAATAAGATCTACAAACAAGTCCGCGACGACATATTCGTATCTTTTAAGAATAACGTATAGTGATCATATTTCTGTCTAAAAATTGTAATTTCAATATATTTTTTATTGTGAAGGATATTTTTCCATAATGGTATTAATCCTTATCCTTTAAAATACTTTATTAATTTTCTACGTTAAACGAAGATAACATTTGCTTTTTTACACTATTTCGAAATTGCGAATAGTTTTAGAGAAAAACGCATTTAATTGTTCACACATCACGCCGTTGATACACCAGCTGTATCTCCTCAAGTTTTACTTATCCCTTACTCTCAGCATATAAATAAGTGTATTAGTTACGTTGGTCATTTAATGTAGATCAAAACTGTCTTTTACTGTTTTTCATAAGTACTTTAAAAGTTGTTATAATATCAAAAAATCCTTGCTGCGAAACGGCTCGCCACTCGCCATGCGTCCGCCGCGCCCGCATCGGTGGTTCAGTGGTAGAATGCCCGCCTGCCACGCGGGCGGCACGGGTTGGATTCCCGGCCGATGCATTTATTTAATTTTCCTCACCGTAGCCACGTAGGGCTTCCTTTTCACCAGGGACAGAATACCCTCTTCAGCATTAACCACAAGCTCGAAAAAAAAAACCCACCTACCTCTATAGCAACGAAGATTTAGATGCGTTTGCACGTATTGGATAATTGGGTTTGAATGTATTATTTCAGCGCGATATATTTGGTTTCATATTTTTTGTAGTAGTTATTAGTAGGTAGGCTTTTGTTTATAATTTCTTCCGTTTAAAAATAGTCATTTAACTATCTAAAAATAGTCATTTAAATATATTTTATT
Source organism: Heliconius melpomene melpomene (assembly GCA_000313835.2). Lineage (NCBI taxonomy): Eukaryota > Metazoa > Arthropoda > Insecta > Lepidoptera > Nymphalidae > Heliconius > Heliconius melpomene. The sequence continues at coordinate 121,670 of HE669534.1, forward strand.
AAGTACTTGGAAAGATTAGTAGCACAGATTTAAAATTACGGTACCTACTAAAAAATCCTTGCTATGTAAAACAATTGGAAAATCCTTATTGAAAGTACGAAAATGCGGGTTGCATTAGGGTTTAATTAATTTTCACATTATCTTAAGTGCTTTGCAAACATACATTATATGAATAATCCAGTAGTTAAAGCGGGTGAAGCCGCAAGAGGGTCGCTAGTGTTTTTATATGTTTGCGTTTTTAGCGCTCCCTCATAGACATGTATTCGGCGGTGCTGGACGAGCTGTCCGGGTGGGAGTCGGGCGAGGCGGGCCGGCTGCCGCGCGTGGTGGTGGTGGGCGACCAGTCCGCCGGCAAGACCTCCGTGCTGGAAATGATCGCTCAGGCCAGGATCTTCCCCCGGGGCGCCGGGGAGATGTGCACCAGGTGGGTTGAGGCACTTACCCTGAGTTTGAGACTTTGCGGAACACAACCGCGCGTTTTCTCTTGCCAGAGCGGAGAAGTAACTGCGAGCATCATCTCAATAGCACCCATGGCGTTTATTAGTCGGACATTTCCAAAGTAAAATTCACTAGTAGGTATTAGGAGTTCATAATTGAACAAGAGGTTGTTGGTATAGAATACAATTGTTCTTATTTTGGTATCAATTTATCCAATACTTAAAATAAATTGATAATAGTTATATACTAATAATATTTCAGAGCTCCAGTCAAAGTAACACTGTCAGAAGGTCCATACCACGTGGCGCAGTTCAGGGATTCATCGAGGGAGTTTGATCTCAATAAAGAATCGGACTTAGCAGATTTGCGCAAGTAAGTCTTGTATATATATTATATTTTAGACATTAGTGTTTTTTTATTATTGTTATATTCATTGTTTAGCAAAAACTACTTGGGATGATAAAGGGCTTATTGTGTCACAATATAGGGCATATCGCGACAAACTATAGGTCACTAACCATTTTGCTTATTATTTATAGAAAAAATACAGCCTCTTTCAAAGTTATTACAATACAACGTCACTTTATATCCAATAATATCACTTTTACCGTTGTTATGGAGCACATTGTGTTATATTGTGATAAATTATAGGTCCCTAAACTATGTTTCTGTTGATTATAGTGAAGTAGAACTTCGATTGCGCAATTGTGTATACAGCCTCCTTCAAAATGCTTATAATAAATTGTCGCTTCATATCGTATAACTTTACATCTTGGTGCACTATAGGGAACATTTTGTCACACTGGGGTACACTGTGAAAAAATATGTATCATTAACCAATATATCTGTCAATTACAGGGAAGTAGAACTCCGCATGCGTAACAGTGTCCGCGGCGGTCGCACAGTATCGTCCTCAGTAATAGCGATGTCGGTGCGAGGCCCCGGCTTGCCTCGCATGGTGCTGGTGGACCTGCCCGGAGTCATAGCGACGCAGACCACCGACATGGCGCCCGATACCAGGCAGGCTATAGCTGATATAACTAAACAGTATATGGACAATCCGAATGCGATTATATTGTGTATACAGGTATGTGCAGGTTTTTTTAAATATTATATTTGGAGTAGTGTACTGAATCTAATATTGTGCTTTGTCTTGACAAACTATGAAATAAAAATTAATAAGAATTCTCTGAATGAAAGTCTAACACGTTATAGATTATTTTAATCTATTTATACAAAACTTACAAAAATCAACTACAATTTAAGAAAATAAAACAAAAGTCATAATTTCATTTTGTGCAAGTTTAAACTACTTATTATTTATTAATATAAATACCCTATTATATAATATAATATAATATAATATTACAGGATGGCTCAGTAGACGCGGAACGGAGTAATGTGACAGATTTAGTAGCGTCTTGTGACCCTCAAGGGAAAAGGACCATATTTGTCCTCACTAAGGTGGACCTCGCCGAAGAAAATCTTGCTAATCCTAATCGGGTACTGTATCTTTTGATTAAAAAATAAATGTAAAATTTGAAGCCACACTTCCAGCATAATATAATTTACAATCAAAAAATTCCCAGATACGTCGTATTCTAGAAGGCAAGTTATTCCCGATGAAAGCTCTCGGTTATTATGCAGTAGTAACGGGTCGTAGTAGAAAAGACGATTCCATACAAAGTATAAGGGAGTATGAGGAACGGTTCTTCAGCACTTCTAAACTATTTAAGTAAGTTTTTTAGTATTTTTTGTACTTTTTTTGTTGCTGATGTGAAATTTTATTTTCTATGAAAGTTAGCATAATTATATTAAATGATAAATCAAATTGTTCTTACAAGTATTTTTTATTGATAATGTCGTAATTTGGAATTATAAAGAATATTATATGATACTATTGTAAGTACGATCACTATCATGGGAATTATTTAAATTTATAAAAATACTAAAATATTTCAAATATGAAATATTTCTTCTTTCTTCAATTACTTAATACCAATAAATTAAAATATGCAAAACAAACAATTACATATAAAAATATTAAAATATTCCTTTGCTTCCACAGGGCGGGATTAGTATCCGCAGCGCAGGTCACGACGCGTAACTTAGCGCTAGGCGTAGCTGATTGTTTTTGGCGTATGGTGCGCGATTCAGTGGAGCAACAGGCTGATGCGTTTAAGGCTATGAGGTTCAATTTAGAGACCGAGTGGAAGAATACTTTCACTAGGTAAGTATAAAATAGGTATATACTAATATGATAAAACTAAAGAGTTTATTTGAATAAACGCGCTAATCTCGGGAGCTAACTTTTTCAAATTAAAAAATATTTTTCTGAACAGACAACGTGAACTAGACCGCGACGAGCTATTTGAGCGTGCCCGCGCCTCGCTGCTCGACCAGTCCGCGGAGCTATCGGCAGTGCCGGCCGCGATATGGGAGCAGCGCCTGTCCGCCTCAATATGGGCGGCTGCCGCGCAGCGCGTGCTGCATGGAGTATACTTGCCCGCTGCTGTTGTTAGAGATGCTGGTGAGTAGTCTAACTTACTTTTACTATATATACACTTTCATACAATAAATATACACTCAGGAATAAGGAGCAGCCTTTCTCCGCCTCACTGTGTTCTGCACTGATCGTTTTTGCCAATTTCAGTTGTAAGAGATACTGGCAAGTAATGATTACATATAAAGATACATACACACTTGCCCATAACACACAAACCATACACTCACCTATAATACACTCCAATACTTAATATAGGAAGTGAGTTCACCTCCTATTTGTTTCACCCTCTTTCAATGGCAACTAAGTTCTTCACACTACAATACATTATCCATCAACAAATGTCATAAATGTACTTAAAAAAATAATTACATTACATTTGAAGACAATTTAAACTTATCTCTTGACTATATTTCATAAAAAAAAAAATTAATATAAAAAAAATAAAAAGTAAATGAATAATAAAACTCTTACTAAAAATTTTGAATTATAATTCAATTACCCTATAGTTGTTCCAGTACCATATCAAGTGAAATATAAGCAAAAAGGAAGTAGCACTATGGGCATGAAAGAACCATATGATTTAGATTATAGTAAGAATTCTAATTAATTTTGTATCTATGGGGGAAATCATTAACTATCTGTAGTTGTATAAATATTATTTCATATATTGTAATCTGTGGTACTTTAGCTGTTTTTGAGTGTATAGAATATAATAGTGTATAGAGTGTTTTTGAGTGAATAAACTATTTTTGATATAAATTACATAATAATAATGTAAATAAATTGTTGTTCACCATTTAAAAAAAATTATGTCTTCTTTTTTAGGTATACTGATAGTTGGTAGATTGTTTTACTTTTTAACTTAAAATTAGTTGTTAATATTAATTTGTGCTAACATCTCTATTTTTTATGATATCTGAATTTCTTTTTATTTTAAGATATTCTTCTTTACTTCTAGAATTATTAACTTCGAAATAACCACATCCATGTGGTTGTAACGTTTTTAACATTTTTTACTTTATATTAAATGAGCATTTTCACAATTATATAGTTTACATTATTACACTTATATTATTCCGGTCTGGTAAGACATTACTAATTGAGTTCCTTTGTCTTAGATTGGAGAGATTGTAATATAACGAAGTTTATAATGTTACGGTGACATATACAACTATTAATTATTTTAAAAAAATACAATACATATTTGTTGACTTACACACAAAAAAATTATAAAATAAAAACAATTTCCAGATAAATTCAACACAGCAGTAGACATAAAGCTTCGTGAATGGGCTGAAAATGAATTAGCCCAACTATCCATAGAGGCTGGAAGGCAGGCTCTGAAGGAAGAATTTGAAGAACTATTATCAAGAGCAACGGATTCCGATCCAATATATGAACCTGTGAAAAGGGCGGCGGTGGAGGAGGCCCTAAATAGACACCAATGGGAAGATCGGGCTAAAGATGTAAGTATAGGCTTAGGATTTTTTTTAACTTCATGCTTTATCCCGCGTAAATTAGTCGAGGAAACCTAGTGTTAAGTCTATGTCCAGAGTATTCTGCCAGAAATCTAGTTTACCAGTAGTAGCTAATCTTCCTGAGCGGAGATGTAACTCACAATCATCCTAATAATAAAATTAAATTTTAAATTATACTAAATAATAATTAACTCCTGATTTGAACTTACGAGACAAAAAAGGTTTACAATTGACGAGACTTTCGCCACGTGAAAAACAATAGGCACTAAATTAGAAAAAAAATAATATTTCACATCACACTTTTAGGATTGTCTTAAAAAGACATTGGTTAACTATATATACATGTTCATGTGCACGTGCAGGTGCTGCGCGTGCTGCAGCTGAACGCGCTGCAGGACCGCTGCGTGCGGTCGCGCTCGGAGTGGGACGCTGCAGTCGCGCTCATGGACCAGGCCACCGGCGACCAGATGAAAGAAGTCGATGCGGAGCTCAGGGAACTCACTGGTACGTCCACACATGTGCACGTGCAGGTGCACACTGTTCAGACTATATCTACATACTATTTAATAGCAACATTTTTTTTATTCACGCATATATAGGTAAGGATATTTGAGTATAATGAGTAAAACTTTAACAACGTATGCGTTTTTTACATGTTTAAGTTTTTGAATTTTATGAATTGCATAACATATCCTGCATTTTCCTTTGCTCTTTTATAAATGAATGATATAATCATTAAACATAACGTTTACGTTATATTTAATGATTATAATAATTACGTTTTTCTATGAAATTTTGTTGCATATACATATAAATTGACTATGTTAAATCACTTTAAGTTAAAAAAGTTATTTCCTTCTTTTCGCCTCAGGTCCAGGGTTCCGTGAACGCTGGCTGCGCTGGACCAACTCCTCAGAGGAACAGCAAAGGCGTGATGCTGTACGACGAGAGCTAGAGACTTTAGGCACTGGTAGACCGAATTTGGCTTATGATGAGGTGGGCTGATATCATTATTTATGTGTATATATTTTTTTCAACTTTCTGGTTTTTAACTTTTCGGAAGAACAGCAAAGATGTGAATAATTGAGGAAAAATACGCAGGCAGAGTGTACCCAGTGTTAAGACAGTCCATTCCCCACTTTCTGCCGAATTTTTGAAGCATTGCGTATTAAGTGATGGAACTCAATTCTGCACTTTACCTTGTTACATTGGTAAAAGAGAAATAAAAATATTAACTAAATACCATTAAATTAAATAAATAGAATAGTGGATAATGGAGTCCTTATATATACTTGATATATGAAAATAGGGTTCTTTGAGGTACACTTTTTTATTTTCAAATTTAAAAGTTTCGGTACTATTATTATTACATGTGAGTAGGTTTTGTTAGCTTTCTGGAGGGGGTGTCAAAGTGACATACTGTATAGGTATAGGTATGTCGTTTATAGTTGTGAGCAACAGCTCCAAAGTAATCAGTACGTTTAAATAAAATGGAGGAAGATTTTGAGACTATAATACGCAATAGCAAAGCGGATGAGGAACTCAGGTCTGGTTGGAATGGCCTCTGGACGACGTGCGCTTGCGACGGCCGACTCGGAGCAAGTTCCCGCCACGCTCGCCCCGCTCCTCTCCGCTGACCCGCGGGGCCCGGCATCGTGCTACTGCTGGAACTGCTATTTCTACATACAAAATTATAAAAAATATGTATAATTTTTTATTAATAGGTAATAGCAGTCCGTGATAATTTACGTCGTCGCGGAGTCGAAGTCGACAACGAATATATACGAGAAACGTGGCGACCTGTTTACCTTAAGTAAGTGTTTTTTTTTTGTTCATTGTAATTTTTGGGTATCTAGTGTTTTTATTTTAAATGTTTGTTTGTTACTTTGTTGATTTTTATCTGTTGTTTTGGTCAAGGGCATGGTTATCAAGAGATTTCGTTATTTAGTCCCTAATTATAATATAAGTAAATGTTTTTTTTTAATATATTACACAAAGTGTCATTTATAACTTTTTTATCTATTACATATTTGACTTTTTAAAGTGATATTCCACAATAAAGCTATAAAGCTATTAATATATAAAAATTATATTATTAACACATAAAATGTATTATTTTTGTCAGAAACTTCCTGCAAGGCGCTCAGGCTCGCGCCCGTGACTGTAAGAAGAGCTTTTATTTATATAGCCAGAGTGGAGCCGAGGTACATATAGCATATATACATAGTATTGAATACATTTAAATTTATTACTTATAAAAGATTTTTATAATTTAAATTTTATTTAAATAAAGCCAATGTTTGATTAATTATTATTATTATGTTATTACATTTTATAATGAAGTCTATGAAATGGCTAATGGCATTTTTATGACATTCAATCAGTCATATTTATTTCCATATTAGTTTTTGTAAAATATTAAAAAAAAATAATAACATACTACCGAACTTCACGCTAAGACTTCAACGTTGTTTTTAGTTATAGCCTATAAATATAATAACTATTTATCACTATATACAGAAGGAATGTTGCGAAGTGGTAATGTTCTGGCGCATACAAGCCGCCCTGCGCGCCTCCGCCAACGCGCTACGGCAGCAGATAGCCAACAGGGAGGCGGCGCGCCTCGACCGCGCCTTGCGGGACGTCTTAGACGAGGTAACTATACTTAATAATACTACTATAGCTTTTAATTAATATTCTTCTATAATAACAATAAAATGAACAGGTCATCGTGGCGCAAGGGCACAAGGTGGGACTGTAAACCGACTGGGTGTCTTAACATTAGTTTCCCTGGCTTCCCTTCTGTGTGCGGGATACAGCGTGAAGCTGATTTATTCTGATTTAATTTTTAATTTCATTTTTAAAATGTAAATATGTACTCTTTAAAAGCTACTTTTCTCTTTCTTTTATTTTGTTTTACTAGTAGTACAGCAGTCTCACTACTACAGCAATTTCTACTTTTACAAATCCGATTATGATTATTTTCTTTATTACAACATTCTAACGAAATGTCTTAACACAGAAAAAAACTATACTATAAATTCCCATTATATCTATATTTGTGGTCTTTACTTTTCATTTTAATACTATTTTTTGCAGATGGCAGCTGATCCTGAACTAAAGAAGAAACTTTTATCCGGTAGAAGAGTAGAACTTGCGGAAGAACTTAGTATGTATACATATCTGTATTTATTTTATTATACTAAATTATAATATATAAATTACAGCATATTTAGGGCTCACTTCTGACATAACAATATATATATATAACATGTGAATAAAGACTACAGATAATTTTTTAAATATAATGTAAATTTTTAATTTACGTATAAATAAATTAACACATGAACCCGCACCTCTTTTTACCGTCCAAGCGCTCTAATCACTAAACCCATCGACAGTCAGTTATTTTGTTTGAGTTTTGTGTGTCGGAGATTGTCAATATTATTATTTTTCTTTTTTTTTTATTTACAGAACGCGTCAGACAAGTGCAAGAACGATTAGAAGAATTCATAGAAGCCTTAAATAAGGAGAAATGAAGTAGTGAGTAGAGTCGGAGTATACTTACATGTATTATTGTTGATATTTAACTCGATCTAAGTTATATTTATAATAAAATGTTGCACAAATTGTTTTTTATTATTTATATTAACTTCTTTTACAAACAGCAATTTCTCATATATAACTACAATAGAGGTTCAGTTTGTACGACAGTCGTAAGTTTGATTACTACTCGCTAACTCAACGAAGAGTTACGTTGAGTTTCACCACTATAAATTATTTTATTCTTAAGAACTTCTTCAATAAACAGCAATATCTCAAAAATCTTTACGGATTACAAGTATTGTAGTATAATCGCTATAATCGATAATTATTCAAAGGATATGTTACATTGTTTAGTATTCTATGAATAAATGAAGATTTTTAAGGACATATAAATTATAATTAAAATTATATGTGGTACTGTACTCGTTATTATTATAGCCGAAAACAAATTTTAAATAAAACTAGAAAAGATTGACTTAGATTTTTTTTGGGTAAAATAAAACCATATGTTTCAAACGAATTTATAGATTTTATTTATATTTTTTTTAGTTGTAAATGTTATATAATCTAATAAATAAGAATATCATTAACAAGCAAGAAAGGATATATTTTTTAAATAATACTCACAAATCTATTTTACAAATGTATTATTTCTTAGAACATTTTGTTTTCGTCTTCCATATTTCATGTTATTTTTTAATTTAAAGATGCATAATTTTGTACGATATAAGCCTTTATTTAATTATGTCCAAATGTATAATAATAATTCGATCTTGTGTGTTACATGTGTAGATGTAGATGCTTAAAACAAGAAAAATCTGTTTGTGTATCCCTACGTTTATGATACAAAATTAGAATCGATTCCTGTTAAAAGGTATGTTGACACAATTGTTTTGATGCACCGATTAAGTGTATTTATATAGGATAAATATTTTTACATAAATGAGGATGATTATCATAGGCTAGAGAATATACTTCCTACACTTTTATGTCATATAAAAAATGTCGCAATAGTCTATTTTCCCAATTAGGTTCACATTTTTTGTATCAGTTCTTTAAAAATGTAAATTTCATTTTAACTTAACATAATGTGTGTGTGTGTGTGTGTGCACTCCATAGGTTTATTCCGAAATATTACATACTTGTAGTGTAAGCGATTGGTAGAAAGAGTGAGGCGTGAATGGCACGATATATTTATCTTTAACAATACAAAATAATAAAAAATAACAGATTTTAAAATCAACGTTACACGTCAATCGTATTAATCGCAGGATAAACATCTGAATATAACAAGTACTTTACTTGAATATCGTTCGATTCTTCTAAAATCTTCAATATTTCTTCAGAAAAGTTTTTTTCAATTGAATAATGATAATTTACAAATAAATACTCCGCTAAAACTGTAGCTTCAGTGTTTTTTGCTTCTAACATACCTTTAATAACAAACGTTATAAACAAACCTCGGTTATCATACCGATGATGAAATACGAAATAATCGTCTAAATAAATTTTTAAAACTACCTTGTACAGATCTGTGATAGATTCATAATATGTAGACACTAGTTGTTTAATTTCAAATCCTATATATTTTCCAAATAGCGCCCCCACGATTTTTATACATTCTTTGGTCTTTTTAGTATCATTGAATATATCAGGGTCTATCTTCAAAGTCTGTTTCAATGTCTTGTAATAGAGCATAGTTAAATGAATTTCAACATATTTGCTGAAGTATTCCTGAGTTGGCCAAATTTGGCGTAACTTTTTGAGAATTGACTCGAACACTGGCAATGGATTCACATAATCCTCACTCAAAAATGCTTTTGTAAATTTTAAAGCAAATATAAATCCCTTTAGGTACATTCGTGTTATGTTATTTTCACCATTAGTTTTCACAAATGAATATAGAGCATCAAAGAATGGGACGCAAACATTATCAATCGCATACTTTTGTGTTTCTTCGGATTCACTTAGAAGCAAAATTTTGCTAATAACAAATACGTACTCACATTCACAATTATCAAGTTTATCCGTACATTTTTCTGGAGTGAGTTGGTCTTTTATAAATTCAATGGCTATTTCATAAATAAAGGTTTTATCCACTTTAGGAAGAAGTGGTTTCAATTCATTTAAATGGTGCTGAGCCAGATCTTTATCAAACTTGCGACAAATTTTGAACATTACAATTCGATAATCAGTTTCTATAGAACTAGGTATAGATGGCGGGTAGTTCATTTTCTTTAATAATTTTGGTTTCTTAGATAAATCTATATTTTCAATTATAGATTTGACAGCAGTCCACACACTGGGCAAGATATCTTTATCGTTAATAAATTTCGATAGAGCTATTTTGAGAGACGCTACCGGTCTATACGAACAAATTTTTATAAAAGTATCTACCGCGTATTTCGTTCCGTAAGCTAGACGAAACGAAATCTTGGCAGCATGTGGCCACTCTAATAATTTCGTCAAATATATTTGACGATCTTTTTGTCTACAAATTAATATATTATTAGCAACTGCTTTAGCTCCAAGCCAGCGCCAGTCAAGCTCATCTATATTCAAAGGTGGCAAAGTCTTTTGAGCATTTGCCCTGAATGCCGCTGCCACTCGTCTTTGCAATTTATCACACGGTGCACCTATATTCTTACTTTTTAACTCTAAAATACGAGACAATACCAATTTATCAGAAGATAGAATGCAAAGAGGTCTTACAAATATTGGCGTCATATCGCTTTTTATCAGTTCCTTTAGACATATCTTATGCATGTCTGCTAGACCACCAGCCTCGCCAAAATACAAGTGTAAAAGACGCAAAAATTTATCATAATATAATACTCTACCTTTTTCCTTAATTAACGAAATAAACGATTTTCCAAAATCTAACGGCGATACATCGTGTCGAAGGACATTTATGTACGCCTCTTCAGTTTGTCCAATGGCAAATGTTTCGCGGAAGAGCTCCCGGCGAAGCATTCTATTGTTGAACAGAAGCTCAAGTACATTGGTGTCTTCCCGAGCTAGTTTGACAAGTACATCCTTTACTTCAGGAAAATCATCAAGACACATCTTGTATTCTGTTAAGGCTTTTATGAAAGCGTCAGGGTTTGAAGGTATGAAAAGCGGAGGTAAATTTTTAGCAATTATAACTTTTTCGGCTTTGCTTAATTTATATTCTGTAAATATCGACTGTTCATTTAAAAATGCTGTCAGTAAATATTGAGGAATAGGAGTATTAGTTAATAGGTGCCGTATTATAACTGCGTGAAGTCCTTCTCGACAAAATTGTTCTGCGGTCGTATCATCAAGACCTAGGCCTCTACCAAACTGCATGAGAAGATCCCAAGATTTTTCATGGAGGCGCCAAATACATTGCCTGTTGACAAATGATCTAATGACCGCTATTCGAAATGTTGTGGGCTCATTTATATGTTTCTTTACTAGAAAATTTAACAACTTTTCTAATTGTTCTGGAACACCTCCGCTTTTACTAACAAGTACCAACATTATATTAAGCCTTCCTTGTATGGTACTTTCAGTTAGTAACTTTGTTTTTAATTCAACAAAGGTACGTTCGAATCCAACGAAACGGTAACGATTGAACAAGAGATCTAAAGGTGATTTTCCGGTTGAAACTACGTCACATGCATATTTTGCACATTTCTTACGAATTTTACGCTTATTACACTGTCTGAAAGAGGCAAATGATGATTGAGGATCTGCATCTAAAAGTAAATCATTTTCTTCTACAACTTCAAGTTTGAGAGGCTCTGGTATTTCGTAAGGCCATTCTTTAACTTTATTGTCTATCAATTTGTCTATAAACACTTGTTTTTTAAATTGAGCTCTTTCCTGTACATTTACGCGCTTTATAAGTGGTTCCACTGCTTTATAGGAAAACCAATATTCAAGATACGAAGCTCTGGCCAATTGTAAAACGAGTTGCTTTGCTTCGTCACTATTTAAAGTGTCAGCTAAAGTCTTCATATGAAGAAGACAAGATACGTAAAGTTCAATTTTAGCAAATATCCTACTTTTACATTTTGTTAGTATAAATTGCGTTGTAATAGAATTAAAGGGTTTAGATATATTTTTGTTAAAATATTTTTCCACTATATTCAAGTATACATTAGTATTCGATTTTAAGAGATATTTTATATTTTTAAAATAGTTTTGCTCGTCGTTAATGTATCTAGTGAGCGCTGCATTATTATTAGGTAACATTTCAAAATATAATTTGCACGCTTCAGGACACGCCTCAAAAACTATTTTTAATTGCCTAGACTTCAATTTGTCTATAATGTGTGGGAACTCACTAAGAATAAATGCATTGGAGCAATGCCAAAAAAATTTAATAGCATAATCGAAATTAGATTTGTAATAATTGTAAAACTCTTGACATGTTTGCTTGTCTTTTAAATTTAAGTACAACCAGTTTTTCATTTTGTTTTTGGCTGGCAGAATCATTTCAGGATATAGGGAACTTTCAAGATACGAAGGATTGATTATGTTTTTATATTCCGGATTTAAAAGCCATAAACATTTGAAACATCTGCTTACGTAAAGCATACAATCATCTTTTAGGTTTTGCAAAACAAAGTCTACATGTTTATATTTAGAAGCTAGATCTATTTTAAATACTCGATCAATGGGTGAGAACTCGGGCAATTTAATAATATCTTCGATAGGAATTCCTGTTTCAAATGCATGCGTGACCATATTATTAAGATGTCGATGTCGTTCCTTCAGGTTGGATCCACATAAGACGATTGGTGTTTCAACTCCCATCTGAAATTATGCTACATTTACTTCTACTTATTATTCTATGATAAATTGCATCAATCAAACCACAGTACATTCCAATTACGAAAATATCAATTACATACCTTTAATATATTATATTTATATTAAAGTACTTATTATAAGTTCAGTTAAATATAAATAAGCATCTATAACTGGATAAAATACAAAAGAAATAAATAAATTTCTAGTCTAATTAACAACAAGTGTATACTTACTTTAAAACAGCGTCGTTAGAATAAAATGTAAAATAAACAGAGTTTACTAATGACTTTTTCTTATTAAAGTTTTTACATCGATGACTAAAATGAGTTAATTTGTGGATTGGCGCCACAGATTGGCGCGACGAGTGAATTCGAGAGATCGGTTGAAATTGACAAGTTTCATAGTTACTTCAGTCACCAGGCATAAACATTCAGTGTAATGCGTCTATGTTTTTAATTAATTATATAGCTAAAATATTATTTTAATAGTATTTATCAATTATATTTAATTGTTTCTTCATTGTCATGAAACTTTATTTAATTTACAACCCTTAATGACAATTCAAAATACAAATGTCAAAACTAAGTTATTTCAATTCAATGTCAAACTTTGCTTAACATAATATTTATAGATAATTGTTATGAATTTTTTTTGTTAATATAGGAAGCAATAATTTACAATTAAATATACAATAATGGGAAAAATTGATAGTAAAAAAGAGGATTTGGTGACTTTATCGATTTATAAATTTTTGTGTGGTCAATCGCGTTGTAAACATATTTGTAGGTTATGTTTACGTTTTGCTAGTAAGAAAACTAACTTGGAAGAACAGATAGAAATACAAGTACCCTATTACCATATTAAATCTGTTTCATATAATTCCATGTTAGAAGATTTAAATGTATGAATTTTTATATTATTGGTATTGTTTCATAAAGTGTTACATTGTGTTATATTTTCGTAATGTTTTATTATTTTGTAGGTACAAAAGGAACCGTTATTGCCTAATATTTTATGTGAGAACTGCGAAGTCCTGACCATTAATGCTTATATATTCCTGAAACTTCGACAATATGCTGTTGAAAAATGGAATAACTCTATTAATATTTTAACCAATTCACTGTCCTATTCAGATTGCATAAAAAGTAAACATCAAACTGGATATATAATGGTCAATAAAACTGATAATATATTATTACCAAGTGGTAAAAAATTATCAGAAAAGCCAAAAAAAATTGAAGTTCTAAAAGACTTTATGAATTGTTGTCGTAAATACATTCAAGAACAAAAACAAATTAAGGATTTTCAATGCAATGAATGCAATAAGTCATTTAGCTGCTATGAATACTTGGTAAAGCATGAAAAACTTCATAATAGGTCCCCCAACCCCTGTACTAAGTGTCTTAAAGTGTTTCTAACACCAACTCAACTGGAAGAACATATGGAAAGAGTGCATTATCCTAAAACAGTCCAATGTCTACATTGTTCAAAAAAATTTGGTACTGAGAGAATAATGAAAATGCACTGGAAGATACATCATACCCCAGCCACATGCAAGTTCTGTAAAATAGATTTCCCTTCAAAACTAGAATTACGAGTCCACCTAGACAAACATGGAGCTGGCACATGTCAGAATTGCAATAAGAAATTTTCATCTCAACACACATACAAATTACATTTAAAATGTTGTGGCAAGAAAGATAACATTAAACAGAAATATATATGTGATATCTGCAATAAATGTTATACTAGTAAAAATGGTCTCGTCTCACATTTACGAATAGACCATGGCTTTTCTAAAAAAGTGTTAACTTGCAAATGGTGTAATAAGAAATTTGATGCAATTAGTAGACTTAAGAATCACATAGTAACTCATACTAAAGAAAAAAATTTTCATTGTGAACAATGCGGTGGGCAGTTTGTAAGTCAAGCAGCACTTACATATCATATAAGATTACACACTGGTGAAAAACCATATCCTTGTGATCAATGCAATGAGAGCTTTCTATCATCTTCTAGAAGAATGGAACATAAACGTAGGAAACACATAGGACCAGATAAAGTATGTAGCCTTTGTGAAATGAGGTTCCTAACACAGTTCCAATTGAGAAGTCACATTAAAAGACATTTTAATCCAAGTAGCAAATTGTATATAACTGATACTGATCACTATTTTCCGAAACGAGTCCGACAACCACATCTGTTTACTTAGCACTTATTTTGTGATTCACATTTGAAGTGTAAACATGGTTCCCTCTGAACTGAGTTTAAACAATTCGAACAATTTTCGAGACATTGAATGTTCAGTGCAGTGACAGAATTCAACGCCATGCTTTTTTACAAAAATGAAAATAATTTTAGTACAATCATTCAAAAATGTATCGAACTTACACCTATCATATCTTCAGTCAGACATTGTTCCACTGTACTATGAACTAGTAATACTTAATATATAATTAAACAATAATTATTATATAATTAAGTTCAAATAAAATTTCCATATTTCTCTGTATAAACATTATTTTATTTTAACAAAATAATATATAACAATTTTTTCATGCTTTTTTTACTAATACCTACTTAAATTAAAATTATCAGCTAAAAAATTGATTTAAAACTTTTTTATTATTTATATAAGAAATAAGGCCTATAATTTCATAGTTCAACTTAACTTCATTTTCAAATTTTATTTCATGATGTATTCATTATGCCACATAGACCAGAGTAGGCAGAGAGAACTTGTGTTAAGATATGTTTTCTGCACATCTCCATTTGAAGACTGGAACTGAATAACAAGATTTTGATTATTACCGGGATAAAGAAATGATTTCACCGAATGGAGTTTAAACCTACAAACATCACATAATTAAACATCAATTTTCTGTTTTAATAATGAACCTTCTCATATTTTGTTCTACAGGAAGATTTGGAGGTATCATGTTCCTACCATAATATAATTTACTGCTTGGATCATGATGTCTACTAATATGTTGTTTCAGGAAATGAGTTGTAACAAATTTTCGAGAACAAATCTCACACATAAGCGTAGGCCCGACATGTTTAAATTTAATATGTTCAGCTCTAGCTGAAGCATTAACAAATCTTTCACTACAGATTTTACAACTATAAGGCTTTTCCCCAGTGTGACGTCTAGTATGATATAACAGAGCTTCTTTAGAAACAAATCTGCTGTTACATATGTGACATTTAAAGTTTTTCTCCCCAGTGTGCTTTATCATGTGCACTTTAAGATAACTTGGAGCAGTAAATTTCTTACCACATTCATTACAAACATGGGGTTTAGCATTGCCATGAACAAATCTAATGTGCACTCTCAATCCCCCTGGGGTGCTATAGGCTTTTTCACACTTCTCACAGGAATACAACTTTTCCAGGGAACTCCTTATGGGATGCGGATCAATTAAGTTGTTTAGACATAAATTTACATGTTTTTCATAAAACTCCTTTGTAGTGTAACGTTTACCACATTTAGGGCATTCACTCTTTGATTTGTGCTTTTCTTCATGTATTTGCAATTTATCCAACCCCTGGCAAGGCTTACCACATTCTTTACATACATATATATTGTGTTCTCGATCATGGTGGTCTTTCAAAGCTTTCTCAGAACTTCTATATTGGGGACAATCAGAACATTTATATTTATGGGTATAACTCTCGTGAGACATCAAATCCTCTTCGTTTCTAAATGTTTCCATACATTTGTCACAAGTTAAACTCCCATGAACTCCTAAATTATGCACTTTTAAATCAATAAAATTCTCAAAACAGTCATCACAAGAGATACACTCATATGGTTTTTTAACTATATTATGTTTGTGCCTCTTTTGTGGTTTATCAACATAAAGTATTCTCGACTGGAGGTCATCAATCACCATGTATAATGATTTATTTTTGTCTTCAATTTCAATATCTGCATCTAAAGTATTGGATAAGTTTTCAAACACTTGATTTAAAATATCGGTAGAGTTTTTACATTTTTCTATAAAACGAAGCGAAACAAGTGCAGTATTTGTGCATTCTGTACACACTGCTTCGACACCAGTGATATCCTCTGAGATCTGTTGAAGTAAAGTTGTTATAGTACATTTAAAATGAAATAATTATTATACTTTATTACAAATACTTACATTTTCACCAAGTAATTTCTCCAAAATATTAGATAAAGGATGAAAAGTACCGCTAGATGGGTCTAAGGAGACAGGATCATCAAAACGAACATATTGTTCTTTAATATATTTTAAACATAACCTACAATGGCTGTGGCTTTTTTCATTTAAAATATTTGCCACAATTACATTAAGATTCGTATCATCCTCCATATTTAATTGATAATTGAAAATATTATTGTATACTCGATTCAAAAACGTTTAATCTAAAATCCGCGCGCTTTCCAAACTTTTCGTTCAAGAATTCGAAGGGAAATTAGCAATCAAGCGCCATTTTATGTCAAACAGTGAAGTCTTAATTTGAGTGCCGTTTAAGTTTTATTTTTATTTATGACAAAATTATTACTAATAAAGGGTTATTTTATGTGTTTTTAATACTTTAAAAGAAAAAAAAAATATGACAAAGTAAATTTCTTGATTTATGTGAAAGTAGTTAAATAAAATTAAGACTGAGCTGCCAGTGTAAAAACAAATATATCGAACTAGGTAGGCACCACAGAACACATTTACTCAACTGAAGTAGGAACTAGGAAGTTATAATTAAGATAAGACATATTTGTGAAATAATTTATTGCTTTATTTTTAAAGATATGACTTTGTATGTATGAAGCATAAAAAGTCCAATGGTCAAAGATAACGCATAATTTATTACCAATACCATCTAGAATCAAGACCTAAGAGACGTTTTTTAGATGTAATTGTATCAATAAATTTGTAAAATATATTGCCGGCATCTGTGAGAACCTGGTCGAAGTTTAGCGGAAATTGTGGTGCAGTATCTAAAACAATATTTTTGTATTTTTATCCAATTCAACGATATTATGACAAAAGTATTGACTATATATAACAGTACTTTAAGAACTTACTTTCGGTAGACGTTTCATGATATTCATCATCTATTAAGCTATCAGTAGCATATGTCATACCCGAAAAGACCTGAATATGTGGACAAAATTATTAAATATAACAAGTTAATGTATAAGTAATGTCATAAAATAAATATGCTTACTACAATTATCAATAGTATGAAAACTAAATTTGCCATTGTTATTAAAACTGTAAATTATATAATTAGTTATATTTAAAGTAAAATGTACTATAATTTCAAGTTTGTTACTTGTGACAATTATTAATCATTATTCTGATTGTCAATAACACAGACTGAAGGTTCTTTAATTACTTTAGGCAAATAAACGTTAAAATCCTGATTATATAAAAATATAATTCATAATTTATATGTATATGACAACCAAAATGTGTATTACCGTACATTACATAAAAAAGCTTTACGCTGTATCCTGCACGAAGCAAGGTAGGCGGAAGAAACCTAGTGTTTAGAAATTTCATTCCATTTCTGTTCATTCTGGAAGCATTGCGTGTTGAGTAGCAGAACTCATCGCGTTTTTGCTTCGACACCAGAGCGAAATAATGAAAATATTATATTTTTCTTTCTTCGAGTGGTGACCAAACCCTCAACCAGTCGCGTTTACAATCACACATTTGTGCACCTACGCCACGACTGACCTCAATACAAATTACCGTATATAGTTTTGCAAATTTTACTTTCAGTAGCGCTCTTTATAATCTGTATGTATTGAATGTTTTATGTACGTATAATCTGTACAAGTAATTAGAAAAAAGTTGTGTATCTATGACGTTCAGTCAACAATAAGCAAAATGGCTGAAACTCGTTGGAGTACGACAGACGTCCCGTGAAATACGCGTTGTTTTTTAAAGTGAAAAATAATTGTAAATAAACTTTTTAGTGCAAGTGTTGCTCTTGAGGTGCCCCGTGCTAGTGTATGTTTGTTCTTCAATGTGCTAACATTGTGATAAGACCTAAATAAAAGTAAAGTTTTGTAAAGTGTGTTTTGTGTTGTTTTCACGGTGACCGTCAGTTTGCTGTCTGTTTTGGATTTATGTTTACTTGGTTACGGTTAGTACTTAACTTCTAAGTTACTTCCAGATTCTAATACAATATTTTTCTTAGCAACAGCTACTTTTGATGCGTGTAAATAGTTTCAAAAGTTTTGACAGATATTTTTGTCTCGTACATTTTAATGTTTTCGCCATGAGTGCAAGCGAGAAGGTATTAGCTATAGCAGATTATATGAAGTTGTGTCACTCCCTACGGACTACGGCGATGGAAAGTGTGCCGCGGATTATTGTTTTGATGGTGACCTATTACGAAATACTAGATTCATAGAGTAGTGTCAGGTCAGAGGTCGTCCACAGGCAATTGGAGGCCGCCCCCTTAGATTGACTGCCGTAAGGCGCGTAGGCCGCCGCTCTAGCGCTTATGGTGACATCATTTTTACTTATTTCAGAAAACATTAGGTATTGTTTACACTTGAGATGACTATTTGACAATACTGGCGGCCGCTAGTCTAATAATATGTTGACGCCCAAATAATTTGTTTTATTGTTACGTTTATCAAAGGATGTAAGTAGATTAGGTCAGTATATGACTTGAGTGACAAAGAGGTGGCTAGCAGGCCAATAAGTTTCAATTACAACATTTATTAAAGTAATGGGACAGACCGTCTAATCTAACCAGCCATGTTATCAGTAAATAACTATTATCACAAACAAGCTTTAAATCAAACAATATTACAGTTAAAAATAATGACTTTCATACTTAAGTATCAGGACTTAATTAATTTTGCTGAGTTAATGTTTTTAAATTTTTCTCTTGCTTGCTCATTTTTATTATTTATAAATAAATCATTATCATGTGAGGCCCTTGTTTAGTAGTGAAACAGTTATCTGTTTATTAACTTATGTTAATGCAATTGTTATTTGCTCAATCATCACTCAACATAATTAATTCTGATAGTATGTGGATAATGGAGTATCTTGACACTAAGCTTTTTAATTATACATTCTTATTTGATCTAAATTAAGTAGTTGATCAAATAGTTAATGAGATATAATTTGGTTCAAAACAAATCATCCATCCATCCATCAGCCTTTCAACATCCACTGCTGGACATAGGCCTCGTCTAATTATTGCCACTCTGTCCGGTCCTGCACCCTTTGAATCAAAACAAATATTGCTATTTAATTTATATATTAGGCTGGCCTGGCAAGGTGGCACAGCAGGCCAACTGTAAATGTAATGGGTTGGACTTGCACTTGGGGGAATGAATGTTTTCATCTTGTTCCTCTGGTAGAAAGATAAAATGCTATGCAAAAAATTGATTGTCTTAATAATAACTATATAATACTATATGTGATATAGTGTGAAGCTATTTTTTAATTATATTGTATTTTTCTAAATAATATATAGGAATTTATTACATAAGTAATGTCTTAATTTTAAGTATTAGTTAAATAAGTTTTGTAGCTTTTCATGTACATTTTATAACCATATTAACAATCTTTACATAGATAACAGATATGTCAAAAGAGAAAGGGAACGTTGAGGTCCACCACTCAATATGCAATTTCTTGAAAAATTCGGTGGAAAGTGGGGAACAGAGTGTATTAACACTAGGTTTCCTCTGCCTACCCTGCTGTTAAAAAGAAATATCGAGGCAAAGCGCGGCATAAGTTACGCCACTCAACACGCTATGCTTCTATAATTTTGCGAATGGTGACAAACGGAAGTGTCTGAATAGAGAACGGAGTGTCTTAACAATAGGTTCCCAGGTTCCCTTTAACTATCGTGCTATGTGAGATAAAGCGTGAAAAATTGAAAAAAAAATATAGTGTATATCATGGTTGCTTATAATTTTTCTCTCACATAGCTATCATATATCGCGCGCGGACAAAAGCCCTCGTTTGTACTTTGTACAATATGTCGTGTGAAACGGTATAATCGTCTAGTTAGCGCTCTGTGCGCTGCGGCGACCGCTTCCGTGATGCCCTTCACGCCTCGCAGACGTTGGTTACTTGTTGGTACTTTAGTTAACTTTGATTAAAAGGTTTGCAATTGGTTAATCTATGAGTTAAAATTTAGTTTTGTTCAAGCTTTTTGTGATATTTTATTGTTCTCTTGGTAAAAAGAGGACGAGGCACTAAAAAATAAGAAAAAAGAGCAGTAGTGATGACAAAGTGCTTTATACTCTTTCTTAAATTTTGTAAATTTGCGAGAAGAAAACATTACGATTACTTCTTCGAGTTTGTCTAGAGACATGACTGTCGTTTGTATAAAAATAATTTACAAAATCGAAATTAAGCTTTAACCTCTGCGTACAGCTACAGTAAGACTAAAATATATATAGTTTTATAATTATCAATTTATCATTTTAATTTACTGGGTATATAATGTACTGTGAACGTAAATAAAGACGTCATAAATTTAAAAAATATATTTTTTACTAATTGCAAAGTTGGAATAACTAAAATTATTCCTTCAAAGCAGATATTTTATTAGTATACATAACATACATCCCTTCAAATAAGATTCGTTTTATTCAATAGGAACGTATTACTGGACCAACTATAGCGTGAAATATGAAATGATATGCCTACTTAACGTATAAGTTACGTTATTCTCTTAATTACTGCCATCTACTGAGGCTGTCGTGGTGCAGCGGCACATTAAACGTAAACGTAACGGCTTGTAAACGTAATGGTTGTTTGTTCGATTAGCAGTCCAAGAAAAAAATATTTTTAATTCCTCTCTCTGGTAACAAGACAAAGCTCGACGGTGAGATTTGACACTTATAATGTCTTGAAAACTGAGTGACGCATGGGGAATAAAGTATCTTTATCACTAGGCTCCTTCTGCCTACCCTTCTATATGTGGGATAATAGCGTGAAACTGAAAATAAAAAAAGTATAGAAAATAATGAAGAAAATAATCTTAATTACTCTATAGGTTCTCTTGTATATAGTTTGTGGTGAGGCATGTTCTTGAAAGGCAACTGTAATAGTATACTTTAAGGTTAAGGCTCTCGGTTTGTACGCGAGTGCTTTATTCTGACTGCTTGAGATTTAAGTATTCAAGATTATGTATATCTATACTAATATAATAAAGCGGAAGAGTTTGTTTGTTTGTTTGTTTGTTTGTTTGAACGCTAAGATCTCTGGATCTACTGGTCCGATTTTCATTGTTTTTGTTTTGTATGAAAGCTGCGTTCTTCCGAAGTGCTATAGGCTATATAACATTACATTACACATATCAACTAATATATTTTAAAATACTTTCGAATTTGACGTGCAATTTATTCTGCCATGTTAATAACAACCGTCGCGTCGCTATGCAACCGTTACCGCGACATTTTGATATTCATCCTTATGAACATAAATATAATAGTCACTCTTAACATTTCATCTAGATTGAAATTATAGTTTGCTGTATAACATTCTAATAAATAATTAAGGAGATGTCACTGATTCCAAATGACTTAGCCTACGGGCGGCACAGTGTGAGTATGACCGACGCGAACGGGCAGATGACGTTGACGGTTTTATAAATTTTCATACATTTTCGTACTATTGTAAATGTTTATGTAATTATTTGCTGTTTATAATTAATTTAAACTACACTTTGGTAGTAATAGTACCGCTAAAATTATCCTACTTAATAGAGAGAAATGTTTAGTTATTTCGTAGGAACGCACGCACGGAAAACTTTAGGTACTTTTTCTAATATTGAGAATACCTATCCTTTAGTTACTTTTAATTCTTTTGTTGGTTCATTTCAATAACTCAGATATTTTTTTCTAATAATGTGTATCTACTTATTATTCTTTTGATTATTTAAGCTTATATTTTCTTACTAATTCTATTGAAAATTGAAAATAATTTCATGAATATATTTAATAAATATTCTTATAGTTGAAGCAGGCGTAGCCGCGTCCGGGTCCACTAGTCTATTTATAATATATACTTTTGGTTAAACGCGCTAATATCAAGAAGTACTGGTTCAAAATATTTTTGAACCATAATATTGGATAGTCCATTTATCGAGGGAAGCTATCACGTTAATTGTTTTGACAATTCCCATTATACTTGTTTATGACATACACAACTTTAGTTATTTCCTTTTAGGTTTTTAATAAAATTGGAGTCTAATCGATGTTTGTTTGTAAACGTTTTTGAGAAAAACGAAATAAATAAATTAAATCAAATAAATCAGCTTCACGCTGTATCCCGCACATAGCACAGTAGGCAGAGGAAACTCAGTGTTAAGGCACTACATTCCCCACTTTGCGTGTTGAGTGGCAGAACCCAACGCCGCGCTTTGCCTCGACACCAGAGCGAAGAAATGGAAATATAAATTTAAATAAATATTTTATCTCCTCGATTGGGGATCGAACCCACAACCAGTCGGTTTTGCAGCCTTTATGCCCCTGCGCCATGACTGGCCTCTTTTTGAGAAAAATGTGTGCTGTGATTTGTTTTATTGAAAATTATACACATTTATATTTCTCAGCGGAGATATTACTAACAAATCACTTTGTTCTATGCTATTTGGTTATTTTGAATAACTTATCCCGAAGTAAGTATTACTTTCAACATATTAGACTATTACTATATTCGTATACGTGATATGGTTATATGAAACTTATGATGGAAAGCATGTATTTGAGTATGACCTCAGTGAGGCGGCGGACGGTGGCACGTCAGTAATCGGATACCCCACACTGCTTACATTGTGTTCTTAATAAGTGCTAATGGCCATTGGCCCTTTTGTTGCCTTCGCCATGTCGGTAATCGCTGGGGTGTTACAAATGTTTGTACTATCGCTGTGTTATCATATTGTTAACTTTTTATATTTACCAATTATAATAAGTAGGTATATGTGTAGGCCGTCATGGCGCAGGAGCGCAGGAGTGTGACTGTAAAACGACGGATGTTGGTTCGATACCAACGAATGAATTGTTATTTATTAATATTTTTATTACTTCTGTCTGGCATGTTCAAGAGTTTTTGTAATTGCTGTAAATTGTCGAATACATAATAGTAAAGTATTTTTTCTATTTACAACAACTCGTTTTCTTTATATTATTTTAATACGGAATATAATAATATGTAATGTTGTCTAGAGACGATTATTACCACAATCATTTTTTTCGATACACATAATTTTAACTATTCAACTGTGCCAGTGTCATACTGTGTGCACTAAAAATAAATACAATATTTATAATGGTAGATATTTTTTTTATAAATGACATCCGCATTACTTTTTAAAAATTAATTACAACCTATAACATTCGTGTCACGAATGTAAATAGTTTGACATTACGCTTATAGAAATTGACGTAATGTGTAAAACTGAAATATAAATATGCAAAAATATTGTTCTATTATATGCTTCCATGATTTTATTATAAAACTGAAAAGTGTGTTTTGTTAAACGCAATAATCTTCGAAACCACTGCTTGAATTGAAACATTATTTTTGTATTAGATAGCCCTCTCGCCCTCTAATCTCGAGCAAGGGTAAAGTATAACCTATAGGTTATACCTTTTACCTTAATCTTAGAACGTGCACACAGTGGTATCGTATACAATTCTATATGTATGTATCTTTATTTGACCACAGAAGCGGTCATCTAAATCTTTGAAAAAAAAATTAAATTAAAAGTGCGGGATAGAGCGTGAAGCAACTATGTATCTAATTTGTTCTCAAAACGTAAATTCTCTCACAATTAACCGCCAACTGCGTCAAATACACCAATCTGTCCGTCCGTTAATTGAAACACCGATGTTATTGTTCGCCTCAGTTTTGGCCATCGCCTAAAACCCAAGTAAGACAAACAAGCTAAACAAAATGAAATGCAAACGCAAAAGCAATTCAAAGCGATCGATTCATCTTGCAGTTAAATTTAACGCGAGTCTTTGTAGTTGGCGCCGTTATCGTACGAGACGCGGTTTACTGCTGGCGGCCTGCGAGACCAATACGCTATATTATTGCTGGGGTGACTATCACACCGTTACTATTTTGAATTTATCTATTTTAAATTTTATTTTTTAAAGAATTGTAAGATTCCTTATGTTTCGCTTCGCTCGCTGATCAATGATTTTTCTTATGCTATAATATTATAGTTTCCATGTGAAAGCATCCTAACATTTTTAAAATAGTCTGGATAAAATGTTTTTTTATAATTTTATTTTTAAAACTAAACCAATTATACGATGACAGCAATGTTAATGTGCGAAGAATTTGTCATTGAAGCCGCAGTCACCGTCGTATATAAACGTGATTTAATTTCATGGTGTGACTGTTGGGACACATCCAGGCGGGCTCCGACCGTAGTAAGTTCCAACTTAGTAGTTTTGGAACGTGTCTAGCTCCTGATTTAGCGGTGATGATAACGAAAGCTGTGGCATTACTTTGGCCACTGTCCAACACTAAAATTATTTATTATCTGTCTCTAATATAATTGTCTCGGATCGTTCGGGATTCCTCAATTTGTTCAGGGTCGATTTTAACGATTTCAGTGTGTCGCGTTTTTTTTTGGGATGAAACTGATTTGATTTTTTTTTTGCTCTTCTATATTCTTTCTTCTATATTCTTTGTTTGTGCTTAATTAACTAAATGTTTAAAGTAATAACTTAATTGTGCTATGTACCCGCTACTTGTAACTCATCCACTTCCACTGGTTGGCTGGAAGAGATCTCTTATAGAGATAAGTCCACCTTTGTGAACTAAATGTATTTTATTGTTTTCTTATGTATATTTTGTGCAATAAAGAATATAATATATATATTAAGCCGTCTGTGTTATTAATTGATTTTTGAAGTTTTGGTGTGCTTCGTATTTTTATAATTTTAACTTACTTCTAAATAATATACTAAAATGGTAGTTCCTGTTAACAATTCTTTATATTGTAAAATCTTATCTCATTTTCTATAAAAAAAACTTATCTTTCACCTGAAATAAACGGTAAGTACTAACCAAAAATTTTAACTATTACTGATACATCTTTCAGCACGACAACGTCTATTAGGAAAATGTGTTTCACAAAACGCTCGCTCGTCTTATCAAAGTTTTCAAACTTTGCACACAACGCTTATCGTCATACCGCTCCGGCACGATACCTCGCATGTCGCTTAACTCCGCGAACTTTTACAACTACGACTATTCGCAGCTTTAAAGTTCCGTCGTTAGAATACTTAGCTGCCGGAGACATGGTTTATTACTTTATATAGTACACTGTAAAATATTAACGTCGACGTTGTTAAATCTTTATTACGCTTTACTATTATTTGTGAGGCGGTCGTGGCGCAGTAGTGCCACACGCGTTGTAAATGGGATGGTGGTGGGTTCAATCTTCACTCGGGGTAATGAATTGTCTTTTGATTCCTTGTTCTAGTATCAAAGCGCGGCACGGAGTGTCATATCACTCAGTTTTCTCTACCTATCTTACTTTCTGAGGGATGAAGCTGCACTGCTGATTTATTTAGATATGTTATAGATTTATAGTTTCGGTGTAACAGAAAGCTTTTGTGGCAAATCATAATATAAATGCACTGTTGTTTACTCGTTTACCTCACCAGCCATAACTTGTGCAATATTTGGAGTTCCAAGTAATATAATAATTATAAACAAATAGTATATTGTGTTTTACTGCACTTTGTGTTATTTATTATCTTTTAGTTTACCAAGGAGTAAGTATCGAATAAATTTACTTTATATTATTAAACGACATTTAGAGCTTGTTTGTCAATCAATGATTTCCTTTTGATCTTATAATTTAAAATAGAAATGACCGATAAAGATCGCCATTATAGTAGTAAAATAAATATTGTTAAATTTCAAGTAGGTATATAAAACATGGAATGTGTGTTTGTAAGTTTAGGAAGACCCGTTTTATTTTTTTTTGTTTTATCACTTGACCAAATCCTTAAATATGATGAAACTGTAAAACGTTTAGAAAACCAAATTCTTACAGATGAGAATGTATAGAAAAAAATCATGGCTTGAGTGGTGAAGATAATCAAGCAACTTCACCATAATCACAACTTAACTATATTACCTATTATGACAAAAACCCTAATGACAAAATATTAAAATATTTTTTCTGCATATGGCAGAGTAGACAGATGGAAACTATTGTTAAGACACTGCGTTCCCCACTTTCAGCCCAATTTTCGATTCGATTTTGACAAGTGGAAATCAATGAAGCTTCTCACCATATCCTTCTTCTTCCTGGCATTAATCCCGGCTATTACCAGGGTCTGCCTTCCTACTTACTTCTCACCATATCCATTGATAATAATTTATTCTACGAGAAGGAATCAATACCGAAACGTCTCGTTACTGTCTGTATCACATAAAATGATGAAATCGTAAAAGTATTGGATATTTGTCATTTTCGCGATTAAAAATTAGCAACGAGCTCTCCTCAGCTACCAGCGAGCGAACGCAACGGTAAATTACCTTATTCTTATAATGATACGAGTATACGTAAAGCTTGGTATTGAGAGAACAAACCGGTTGCGCTCTCGTCGCCGATATCCATCATATCTGTAACGTGAAACGTGTTCTTTATGTAATATTGTTACTTCTGTTGATTTAATGGAATTTTGTAGTGTTATAGTTTTATTTTTTTGTAATACATATATACATTTTGTACTAAATGTGTTTAAATAAATCGTTGGGTTATTTTTATGTGTAATAACAATTCATTTTGAATTTTCAATGTAGTTGTTGTGATGATGATGATGAAATTAATATAAAAATGTCAGTAACCAAGGAACTTGCCAATCGGTAAAATATTCATTTCTGTTGAGACAAGCCGGCGGAAAACTTGATAGTTGCTTTTATTTTGACGTAATAGAAAAATTTAAAACCAAAACTTTTCTATTGAGCTTCAACTTGTATTTAATGGAATCATCATGTTTATTGTTTGTTAAATAGAGTAAATTACTGCCTCCTGACATAATACTTCTAAGAAATAATAAGAGGTAGCGTAAATAATGAGTTGCGGAACTTAAGCAAAGTTATTAACTATAATAAAAAATAGATTAAAATATTCTTTTTTTTTACAGAAATAGTATTTAAACATTTGAACGTAGTGGGAATTATAAATGTTTTCTAAATAAATCTATTTCTCTTCGTAAGTGTGGAATTATCA
Organism: Heliconius melpomene melpomene; assembly: GCA_000313835.2. Classification (NCBI taxonomy): domain Eukaryota; kingdom Metazoa; phylum Arthropoda; class Insecta; order Lepidoptera; family Nymphalidae; genus Heliconius; species Heliconius melpomene. Next base: position 149,645 of record HE669534.1, read on the forward strand.
CTTAAATGTAATGTGAATCAGAAAAAAATATTATTAGTTGGTACATCCCGTGTCACTGGTTTTTTTACGACCGATGTTTTCGTACTAATTGATTATAAAAAAATATCAATTTAGAACAAGTACTTTATTTGACGATCTCTCAATTATTTCCTGGGTAACAAGCCTCTAATAAAACTTAAGTTGAAATCTAGGTGACAATTCACTCCACTTATCTATTGATTGGCGGTACTTATCTACGCGGTCCGACTTCACTACAGATTTGAAACATAATTATTATATGTAAGCAAATGTTCGATACAGAGTTTGACAATCCCACATTCGTTGGAGCTACAGATATTTTATCATAGTTAACGTGATTTCGCTTATCTTACAATCAATATCTACAATATTAATGAAGTGATTTGTCACTAAGCTGTTACGCAGTACGTAGACAGTAAACGCGGTTGTTGTGGGTTCGATTCTCACTCGCGTGATTATGGTCATTTTCTCACTCTGGTAAAAGATAAAGAGCGGGATTGAGTGACGGAGAGTCTTAACATTAAGTTCTCTCTGCCAATCCTGCTAAATGCGGGATATTGCGTGAAATATTAATTTTATAAGTAATTTTAAACGCATTAGGTATAATAGATAATTAAATTTATCTATAAAAAAATAGATAACATATTGTTCATGTAAAAAATGAAAACCCTGAATACATTTTCCTAATAACTTCCTTATTATAGTAGTTAAAATTTTGCCTAGATTGTAACTACCTAGTAACTATGCAGCTATTAACGCAAGTAGTAAGGTCGTTTTAATTGACAACGCTACAATAATGTGGAGGTATATGCTTGGCTCTAAATACCGCTGATATTTGTGGAGGTTATCAAGCGTGACAGCGCGGACTGTAAGCGGGATGGTTGTCGCTTTGATTCCTGCTCGGCGTAATGGATTTTATTTTCTAGATCTATGATTTTGAATGTATAACAATGTTATTAATACATAGAGACGATGTCACTTCAAGTGCGATACAAAGGTGTAGTTCATTTTTAACATTTCTTTTTTGTTATGCAAGTTATGAAATTGTTTACTTATAGAGAAATAGTTATTTGTTTTGGCGGGTACTTAATAATGATGTGGCACTAAAATAAATAAATCGTAACTACTCTTAAGTGGATCTGGTTATTACGAATGACTTTACTTGTAAAATTTAATTAAAATTATTTTACCTCATTTTTAAACACTTACATAGAATAGGTAGTTTAATTAAATAAATTTATTTGAGTTTATCAATTTGGGAAGTCCCGCGTCAAATAAGATATGAGAACACAAGTAAAACATTTTTAAAAAAATATGACATTTCCTCAATTGGGAATCGAACCCACAAACTGTCGCGTTTATAATCGCATGCGTGTGTCGCTGCGCTACGATGGCATTAATAGGTACATATTATTAAATGAATGAGGATCAAAATAATTTTTGGACTTGAGTGGACAAGTGTCATAGCAAAGCTGAGGTAAACGACCTCGTCGATCGATTTCGCAGAACTCAAAGACATTGATGGGCTATCGGCGTGTTTTGTACCACAATTATAATTTTGGTTTTCGCATGAGGAGAGGAATTTTAATTAAAAATTGCGATATTTATTAAAAAATGTATTAAAACATTACATTTTTCCTTAGAAGTTAGCATTACATTAAATATTTATATTAATTATAAAGTATTATATGTTACAATTGAATTTAAACGGAAAGCAGAGAATGGAGTGTTATGACAAACGGTACTTTCTGTCCAGCCTGCATTATTCGGCATAACGCGTGAAGCTAAAAAAACAGTAAAAAAAGGTAAATAAATTAAAGTGATACCTATGTCACTAAACTCGATAAAATCGGTCTCGATTGATATTTATATGAAAAAATAACTTGTAAACAAGATAAGCCTCTCATGTCGTAGATAAATATGAGGCCTCTGAAGCCTAAAGTGACCTATCCTATCCAAGTACAATATTTTATAAAAGTTGACAACTTATATAGTAATCGAATCACTAATTGTTCAATCGTAAAAATAATATAAAGTATTTGTATTTTATTTTAAAATGAGATTTAATAAAGATAATTTGTATAGAAAAATAGTTACTGCAACCGAAACCAGAGCATGTCATTAGTTTTCCGTATTAAAACAATAAATTATATCATATTAAAGATTTGTATTATTATGTAAAAACGTCTACATTCTTACTTAATTTGCCTATTTCATGTTTCTATCATTTGTACGTGAATAGCCCAGTTGATGAGTTACCACTGTTCAGTGCAACGGCCTTATAAGTAGTTCGATATAGATACGCTGTGCTGTAACTTAAATATAATTACATAAAAGGATTATTTTGCATGCTGTTCTCGTTTTTACGCTCTATTTATTTTTTTCATAATTATCTAATAATGGTAAAATGATACCTATAGGATATGAAAAGTGTTTGTTTCTAAGTGTAATTTATATTATTACTTAATTTTGAAATTTGAAAGAATGGCTGTTGTATTTTATGTAAACATAGACATCTTAGATATCGGTCTCTATTTGTTGCCTATTTTATAAATTTATATTACCTACCTATTGAGTGGCTGAACTTAACGCCGCGCTTTGCTTCGATACCAATGCGAGGAAATAAAGTATCAAATATTTCATTTTCTTGAGCTTGAATTGAAGTTTTTTATTTCCTTACTTTGCTAATATGAAAGCGTCGTTAAGTTTCTCCATTCAACACACAACGTCTCAAATTGAGACGGAAAGTGGGGTAACTTACTCGTTCGTAAGCTCCTTCTTCTACTCCTGCTAAAAGCATCTTGTATTGATTTCGTACATGTATTTGAAGCTGCAATTATGTAAAACTTTTAAATACTCAGAAAAACTACGCCATGATTACTTTGGTGCTGGTAGCTGGAGCAAAACTGTACGGTTCTTATATGTATACTTAGTCACGCGCGCTATTATTGAGACACTCATAGATTGCTATGTGATTTTTTTTAAATGTTCAACTTGTAACTAGTGGAAAACGTGCCCAATCGAAATACTCATAGACAATGCTTACTGTATTACTTGTACGTCGATCTTAATTTAATTATATAGTTTAAATGTTTAAAAACGGCCTGCGAATTTATTTAACGAATAAATCCTTTAACACTTAATTAAAGTAAAAATGAATGTCTTCTTGTCCATGTGATCGCAAACGTGCCCAAAATTATACGCTATAAATTTTATTTGATTTCTTTAATATCTAACAAAATCTACTTAACTTACTTAAGCGAAAATAAAATAAGAATACGAAATTAGAGATATTTTGCGTTTGGAGCGGCGGAGTTTAACGCCGTATTATATTGTGTCGTACCTTATAAAAACATATTATTATTATTATAGTTAATCGTCGTTCTCCTCTTTCTGCCTATTTGAGATATTATCCGTCGGTTGGCCGGAGACTATTTATTTAAGCGGGTAATGACGCGACTGGTTTAAGGTCACATTTGCCTGTTAGTCGATGCGATTATTATATGAAACTAAACTACCTACGTCATAATTTTGCATCACACATACTGTCCTGGATTCTCTAAGATTGCAGTGAAAGCATTCGACAACTGGCGTCTTTGGAGTTTCATTTTGTTATGAGAATAAAGTATCTAATTTACCTGTTTTTATTTTGGAGGCGTTGGACGGAAGGGGGATGGAGTGCCAAAACACTATGATCGCTCTGCCAATCCTGCCATATGCGGGATATAGCATGAAGCTGAATAAAACAAAGTAACTTCTGTTGAATATTGTATTTTACGTTAAAATTAATGCAAGAAAGAATCACTACATTCACTTCATCCCCAAATCGTATAAATCATACATTTTTAGTACTCTAGTTATATAACACTTTATTGAACAATAGATTATTAAGTTATAATATATTAGAAAATTTGCATAGAGACTTAAGTTACGTGCGAGCCTCTCACAGTGGTATTCCTAGAAAGCAGCGTTAGGTAACCTATATTTCTTAGAATACGTTAATCCAATTAGCCCGAAGACGTATTGCCAGTTAGAAAATCTGAAACGTGCAGGTTCTTGTGTGACATAGTTCTAGAATGATCAAATTATAAATTGTTTTTAAAGGATCTTTTATACTACTGCTAATAATTGTATTGTAATTATATTTTTATGTTGTTAGTGTGTGTCTCTAGGACATTTTTAGTATGGAATCTTTCTTATATGAATGTGGTTTTTTTTATTTATTATTGAATAGTTTAAAGTATAGGTACAATTATTTTTAATTAGAAAAAGATGATATCAAGTTTCTCGTTTACTTAGTACGAAGCATTCTTAGAACAGAATAAGCAGAGGGAACCTAATTTTATACTTCTCCTAGCTCTTCTTCTTCTTCTTCTTCACTTTCCGCCTGATTTTCGGAACATTGCTATGAGTTGCGGAAGACATCGCTGCGCTTTATCCAGGTACTAGAGTTAGGAAATAAAAATATTTAATTTCATATTTCGTTTACATTCACGATAATTTTTTATACAGCACATACCTACCTTTTGTTTCCTTATCTGGTGTAAAATGGAAAGCATTATTACCTCACATTTATAACAACTTTAGTTCCATAATTTCTTCAATACTAATTATACACTGATTTGCATAATTCTTGCATCTTTTTGAAAGCGGTAACCTTTCACAATGTTTCCATTTAAATTTGATTGCAATCTGAAAATAAAACTAAGTTCTTTTTTTTCAACTTCCTTTGACTAAGCGGCACAACGAATCTTAATGAAATTTGGCACGCACGTAATCTCTGATAGTATAATATGTCACTCTGTCATGTGATTCTCGTAGGATAATTTGAGTTACTTATTAATATAACTAACTAGTGGACCCGGACGCGGCTACGCCTGCTTCAACTATAAGAATATTTATTAAATATATTCATGAAATTATTTTCAATTTTCAATAGAATTAGTAAGAAAATATAAGCTTAAATAATCAAAAGAATAATAAGTATATACACATTATTAGAAAAAAATATCTGAGTTATTGAAATGAACCAACAAAAGGATTAAAAGTAACTAAAGGATAGGTATTGTCAATATTAGAAAAAGTACCTAAAGTTTTACGTGCGTGCGTACATAAATATCGACTCTACGAAATAACTAAACATTTCTCTCTATTAAGTAGGATAATTTTAGCGAGCAATATCAAATAAAATAAGAAGAGAACCAAAGTGTAGTTTAAATTAATTATAAACAGCAAATAATTACATAAACATTTACAAACTAAAATTTATAAAACCGTCAACGTCATCTGCCCGTTCGCGTCGGTCATACTCGCCTACTATGCCGCCCGTAGGCTAGGTCATTTCGAATCAGTGACATCTCCTTAATTATTTATTAGAGTGTTATACAGTAAACTATAATTTCAATCTAGATAAAATGTTAAGAGTGACTATTATATTTATGTTCATAAGGATGAATATCAAAATGTCGCGGTAACGGTTGCATAGCGACGCGACGGTTGTTATTAACATGGCAGAATAAATTGCATGTCAAATTAGAAAGTATTTTAAAATATATTAGTTTATATGTGTTATGTAATGTTATATAGCCTATAGCACTTCGGAAGAATGCAGCTTTCATACAAAACAAAAACAATGAAAATCGGACCAGTAGATCCAGAGATCTTAGCGTTCAAACAAACAAACAAACAAACAAACAAACAAACAAACAAACAAACAAACAAACAAACAAACAAACAAACTCTTCCGCTTTATTATATTAGTATAGATAAGGAAACGGTTTACCATGTACTAAGTTAGGACATTCAGTAGACATTTTACTTAAAACAAACAAAATTTAGATAACATTTAGTGCAAATATTATGAATTAGCTTTAACTGCACCTAGCGGTTGAAGCCGGTCGTGGCGCAGTGCACACACAAGGGTGCGACTGTAAACGAGAGGTTGTGGGTTCGATTCTCACTTGAGGAAATTAAATATTTAATAATTAACTCGCTCTGGCAACGAGGCAAAGCACAGCGTTGACGTCCACCACTCAACACACAATGCTTCCAGAATTGGATGGGGAACAATGTGTCGTAATACTAGGTTCCCTCTGCCTACCCTGCTATAGTGTGAAGCTAACTAGGTGCACATCTACGTTTAATTCAAGTAAGTATGTCGTACAATCTGTACTTGAACTCGCGACCTACTATGTCATAACGGTCCCACCGCATCACAAGAATTGTGAAAAAACACAATTTGTGTCGCATATCAATGTGTGTAGCTGCAAGAATTAAAGCTGCACGCGACAAGGCCGTCGATAACTGTGTTAGATAAATATCGCCTGTTTTGTATAAATTATCTTTCTAGTCTTTTTTTATCTATATTCTTATATGTGTCAGTTACCTTTGCTTTAAAAAATGAAAAATAGGGTCGTTTCTGCATTATTCTCGTAGTATAGTGTAGATTTTGCTGTGTGGATGAAAAAGATTGTACAATATGAATTAATTTAATTAATTAATAAGGAAAATTGAATGTCTACTATTCCACGTAATTAATATTATTATAAGATATTTCGGTGAGTTTCGTTCTCTATTCACTCGTCTTCACATTCTGTAAGCAACTCTAGCGCAGTAATCAATACTCGAGAAAAATACTAAAAAAATACAGTAAGATATAGTACAACATTCAAAGAAATCTAAAAAAATCTTTTCATTTACAACTAAATAACTATTTACTTAGTATGACGTATTACAAGTATTAAGACCAGTGTATCATACGAGCAAGTAAACGATCCAAGGTGACTCGAAGATTGCATATTTCTGACTTCACCTATTACAATATAACATGTGTGTTACGTAATGCGGACGACGTTTTTGTCACAGAAGCCTTTGATATATTCACTAAAATCGATCTTGATGCATTCCTTAAATATGGCTTCATTATATTTTTTTTATTATTCATTTTGGAAACATTTTAAAACAGATTCTGAGGCCGTCGGGCGCAGTGGCACAGTCCCTGAGTTCGATTCCCACTCGAGGGAGTAAAGTCGTTTGTTTAAATATACAAATCTGCTACATACGTACTATATTCTTAAGAATGAAGATATGAATGTGTTTGTAGGGATAATAACTAAACAAAATGACCAAAAGAATAAGTTAATAAAATACATTTAACAACTCGGTAGTCGTAGCCTTGTACCGTTAATCTATAAAGGTTCAGTTAGACATAATTATGTTTTGTAACTCCTATACTAAATACCAGTTTCGCACATCTATTTTGTAAGTGTGAAAAGTCAGTTTTATATCCTAATATTCATAGAATTTTTGTTATTGTCAAGGTCGTTAACGGTGAAGTAATGGAACTATTTAAAACATTACAAATATAAAATCCAGAAATAACGTATTTAGACTGTTCATTATCATTATTCCAGCTCAGTAACACGACAAAGTGCATCGTTAAGTTTCGCCACTCAACCTGCAATGTCTCTACAATTGAGCGGTGTGTTGTTTCTACCTACCCTGCTACATACCTTTATGTGGGAAGTTAAAAAGAGAGACTTCGCTCTCCACTGTGCACCCAGAGACGAATATATCGTGAGAGTGTTGCCTTAGTATATACTGATTTTAAGACTAAAATTGCAAAGAGATAATTTCTTCACCAAATTGAATATTTCTAATCCAAGTACACTTCGGGTATGGTATGGTTCTTTGATTATGGCGTTCCGAGCGTGCCAGTCGAGCACATATCACTTCGCCAATGTCACGTTAAGTAGACTTCTGATTCACGACCATCAAGTGTTAATCTCAAATTAGCTCAGACATCGTCATCTTACATGTAAAATTAGAGAGGAAGTTATTTCGAAAAAGCTAGAGCTCTTATATCCATAATATGTATAGCCTGAAACAAAATTTAGATGTCTTGTTGAATTCGAATAGTATGAGTTCTAATTCAATTAGTGATTATATATATTTGTATATAGACGAGACCCCTTCAAAATCTTATTTCTAATTTTGTATTCCGACCCAAGTTCCGTTAATGAACGGAAAATAACAAGACAGAAGATACACAAAGATTATGAGCAAAAAGGGCTTGCGTCTAAAACAAATATTGAACATTGTAAATACGAACGGTTAACGGTCTCAGCTGTAACGGAAATTACGTCACTATGCACCGAATAATATTTATAATTCACGTGTTTTTACACTGTGATACTATTCAGTAGTTATTCGTATATAAATAACGAGAGTAGGTCGACGCCTGCTGCTGTGTTAATTGACGCCGCGTGCAGACGTCTGTGCGCGGCGTCGCGGACAGGTTGTCTTATAATTATCTACGGTTATAAATATAGATAATATAATAATATAGATATATTTAGATTAAAAAATAATTATAGAATCTATAGCCTATAGCCATAGACAAGAAATCTAGTGACACGTGGTCCGTATCTTTTTATAACTTTTCAATGTTATTTATTACCTAAAAACTACTAGATTCTATTAACAGAAATTATTTTTTTTTGTTTGTCGTAATTTATTGAACTGGCACGTTGTAGAATTTAACGCTAAGGTTGTAGATTCTATTACGACGCCCTTTAAAATTTTGATTTAATTTTGGTTGTTAAATGGTATTGTTTTATGAAGACACTTAGATAATTGATTGTAATTAACTTTACATGCCTTTGTCTGTATGTCAGTTTTAAATACTATTAAATATGTATTTTTTATTGGATATTGTATTATATACATTGGCATTTTTGCCATCTACCTAATATATTAAAAATACAGTCGAATTGATAACCTCCTTCTTTTTGAAGTCGGTTAAAAAGGATATGTACATCATATCACTGTTACTTGGTGTTTAATAAGCATTATTCTCGTCTATTAGCATAAAAACGTTACATTTCAAGGACAGGAAAATAGGCTAAAACAATAGATTCTTTTATTCCATTTATTTTCCATTTAGTCTAGAAGAAACAGTTGTTGATACAATGAGGTAACAAACGTAGGTATATAAAATAGCTAGGGATTTTTTATAGCCTTTGTTATTAATATATATTTTTTATAAAACATAGTAAGGACGATATAGTAAATAATAAAAAAATAAATGAAAATTCGATGTTTTATTTAGTAAGTCTATAGTATGTAACATTGAAAACGAACTGTTTTAGAACTAGGTACATTATTCTGCCCCCTTTACTAAAATAATCGAAAAAAATATATATTACAAAAGTAAATATATTATTAAATTAAACAATACTTTAACGATGTTAAAGTCTGCAAATAAATACTGTTGATGCTCACACGGGAAGCTGATGATTGTTGTAAACATATGGTAAATTTTTATTTTTAAAAAGTTGAATTTTTTGCCTGCTGTTCCCGACAGAAATGCCTCTCGAGCCGGTGCATTGGTAGCTTCCGGTAGAGCCGACAGTACTGACAATTTTAATATGAATTAACGATCTTCAACTAGGTACTTTTAATAACGTTAATGGTATATAAATAGATAACGGAACGGTACGTTAACGGTGGAGAACGGAATGTCTTAACATTAGGATCTTTTTATTAATCCTGCTGTGCAAAAAAAAATGTTGCAAACTTTATCGCAGGGTAGGAAGAAAGAAGTAGAGTAAAGACACTTTTCCCCATTTCCTGCTCAAATTTCAAGACATTGCGCGATAAGTGGCAAATTGCAAGAACTCGTTACCAGTACGAGGAGATGGAAATAGTTAATTTGCAGTGCGAATCGAACCTGCAACCCTCACCAAAAAGTACGTAATACTTTATAAGATATCCGTATATATCTATAATATCTTGAAATACATCTAAGCGTCCTATTTACTGTGACGTTGGTGTGCTGTGACGACATTGATAACCTCTTTTGAAATGTTATAAAAGAATAAATGCACATTTCTCATTCTCAAAAACATAATATTTGAAGTATTTCGGTCGTTACACGAAACACTATTAAAAAGTATGTTTTGATTTAGCATTAGGTATAACTATCTTCCCACTGACACTCTACTTTGATGATATTTTTGTGTTGCGAATTATTTTTACAAGCTAAAAGGATCTAAATGTGTAAAGGTGGTGAGATGTGGGAAATTAGTATATATGTTTTTGAGTAAAAATAGGTTATTATGTAGGTTATGACGTATAATTGTATGTTATAACTAAATTAGACGAAATAAAAATATTGAAATAAATTTTATTTTTGTGTCGAGTTTTTTCATCAAAGTGTGTTGACTTCTGTTAATCTACATGCAATATCTCGAACATTTGGTGGAAAGTAGGGAACGGTGATTTTATTATGTATTTCCTGACATACGTTAATAAAGATATCAGTTCTAGGAGATCAGCTTTATGTCGTCAACGTCCGTGTCCTTATTTAACAATCAAAATGTTGAATGTGGTCAGGGAATTTCGTTCAGTGATATCTAAAATTGATATATACTGACTACAATATAAACGCGACAGTTGGGAGTTCGATTCCTACTCGGGGAAATGAATTATTTTCATTTTTTGTCTTTAGTGTTAAGACAAGAGGAAGACAACGCACGGCGTTGAGTTTAGCGACCCAACTAGCAACTAGCAATGTCTCGAAAATTGAACAGTGTGGGGTTAACGGAGTATCTTAACACTAGGTTCCCTCTGCCTACTTTGCTATATCTCAGAAATAGCTTATTGTTTTTCTAGACATTCCGCAATAAGTGGAGTAAGATATTGTTTTTCTAGGAATGCATAAAAAATAAAAGATACAACCTTTACGTAATCTTTAGATGACGCTAAAACTTTTTAATATTCAAGTGACAGTGTTTGAATGTAAAGGTTTTTCGCTTTACTTTGTTCTAAATGTAAACCATAAATATTGTCGCTTTTTTATGTTGTGGTTAGGTACTTTCGAAAACATATTGGCTAATACTGAGTATACCTACTTCAAAGTTGTTTCGTTTTTCGCCCAAAATTGCTATTCCACTTGAATACTATAATATGTTTCTTGAATACTATAATTTATATTTCCATTTCTTCGATCTGGTGTCGAGGCAAAGAGTGGCGTTGAGTTCCGCCACTCAATACGCAATGCCTCCAGAATTCGGAAAGTGGGGAACGGGGTGTCCTAAGCTTAACAAATAGGTTTCCTCTGCCTACCCTGCTGTGGGCAGGATACAGCGTGAAGCTGATTTATTTATTTTATAATTGTGTTATTTTTACATTTTATTTGAAAAGGCTTACTGGTAGTTGTTAAAAAAATATTCTTATATTATTTTCTTACTGTTATATTAAGTCTCATTATAGAATTATGCACTATTCTCGTCATTCCATCCCCTCGTTACTGCGTTCTCATGATCCATATCTGTTACAATAATTAATAGAGTGTGAATAGCTTTAGAATGATCGTTTTAGCACTAACTAAGGGACAGAAATTAATATTAGATTGTATATGTGGTAATATAAAGAAGTAGAAGATATTTTTTTATATGCAACAGAATACATTAATAAATATTTTCTTAACTTTAGCTAAGCTTTACCTAAATTTTAGCTAGCGGTATGTCCCGTATATAGGGAGTAAATGAAAATTTTCCTGACTGAATATCGAATCCTCAACTGTTGCGTTTACAGTCAGGTCGCGGCGCCACGATGGCGACTTATAAATATAAAAAAAGAATAGGATAGCGTCAACTGGATTAAATTAAAATTAAATACCTAATAATTAACATTTAGGTATATGTTATATAAGTGCGTCTGCTATCATTGGTCATCTATAAAAAATTAAAATTGCTTTCAGCAATACGAGCTTATATACGAGATGCATTTTTCTGTGTGAAAGATCGAACGCTGCAATGATGAAGGAAATCAATTTAATTAGTAACTTAATAATTAAATTTAATGTCTTTCTCTCATATAACATTTAAGTGTTGTGGACAATGTTCGGAAGATATATTTGGGTTTTCCACTTAGCTCTAAAATTTGTCGTTGATCGAACAGAAATTGAAGTTTTTTCTTTAGATCCATGGTTCTATTTGTATTCCAAGATAGAAGGGTAGGCAGAGGGAACCTAATATTAAGATACTCGATTCCTTAAAAATTAAAAGGTGATTTAAGTAAATTATTTTTTAATACCTTACATGGTAGAAATGGAAAGTTTATACCTACAGTTTTTCAAACAGAAATTATTTTAATATTTCAATTTTTTTAACTAAATGATGTAAGAAGCAGCCAGCCCTATAAGGTAGGCAGTACGTAATGCCAGCGACCCTGTGAACGATCATTAAATCAATTATCCAACGAACTAGAAACGCAGTAACATTGCTAACAGCAAGTAAACAAACGCTGTTTTCATAACCTGTGACTGCGAGGTACTAGTTGAGGTTACAACGATTATATTACGCGTATTGCACCGCTCTTTGTGAACGAAATGCTGATATATGTTGGCCTTGTGATTTATATGTAAAATAGGTATGTAAAATAGGTATGTACTACAGCAACGACTATTTCATAGTTATTACTTGTTTTATATGAAATTCGCTATCGTAGCGTGATAGTGTATTATTGTATAAGTCACTTTTTGTTGTTGCTGTTGTTGTTGTTGATTGATTGGACTTGAAGATGTAAAATGGAAAATTGTCGTTTGTTGTTAAATTGTTTATCTCGTTCTTGTAGGAATTTCGCGATACCGTCTCTTAGTACTTCCTTACAACTTGTCGAATATCATCTTGCTTTTTTTTTGTTTTGTTTGTGATTTTTCTTGTCAGTAATTCAGTAACGGGAAAATTTAATAATGAGTAGAAATAATGGGAAATAAATATTTATTATTTCCAATTGAATTTGAAGCCATCGTAGCGTAACAGTGTAAAAATCATACTTTTATATTTACAGATAATGATAATATTAACAAATAGCTGTAATATATTTACTTATCTAATACTGTATCTATGTATGTGTTGTGATCCGCAAAATGAAGGATATACATATACAAAGATTAAAAACTCCAATACATTGACATCGTCCACATTAAATGAGTGATGAGTCACTGGTGTCGGTACCTTCTGTACTTTCGGGGTTATCGCGATTATTTGTTTAATTCCTACAGCTTTGTAGTGCCGTTCGCTGTTGATGCTAATTAAAAGTGGAAAATTATGTTTAATGTCCATAATAAATATATGATATTGTAAGTACTATATGCTAATTGATGTTTTTGTATTGATGTTTCTTGAATAATGACAGGATAATTTTCTTTGTTACCTATTTTTATTGTCATTCTCTTATCTTTATTGTAGTTTTTACTTGAAATTATGCATCGACTGTTGCGGTTTTTATACTTACATTGTTTGATTTTAGTGTAAGTTATAACTTTTTCATCTATACTAATATAATAAAGCGGAAGAGTTTGTTTGTTTGTTTGTTTGTTTGTTTGAACGCTAAGATCTCTGGATCTACTGGTCCGATTTTCATTGTTTTTGTTTTGTATGAAAGCTGCATTCTTCAGAAGTGCTATAGGCTATATAACATTACATTACACATATATACTAATATATTTTAAAGTACATTCTAATTTGACATGTAATTTATTCTGCCATGTTAATAATAACCGTCGTTGCTACGCGACCGCTACCGCGACGTTTTGATATTCATCCTTATGAAAATAAATATAATAGTCACTTTTAGCATTTTATCTAGATTGAAATTATAGTTTACTGTATAACATACTAATAAATAATTAAGGAGATGTCACTGATTCCAAATGACCTAGCCTAGCGGGCGGCATTGTATGACCGACGCGAACGGGCAGATGACGTTGACGGTTTTATAAATTTTCATACATTTTCGAACTTTATTTGTTGTTTATAATTAATTTAAAATACACTTTGATTCTCTTCTTATTTTATTTGATATTGCCCGCTAAAATTATCCTACTTAATAGAGAGAAATGTTTAGTTATTTCGTAGAGTCGATATCTATGTACGCACGCACGGAAAACTTTAGGTACTTTTTCTAATATTAAGAATACCTATCCTTTAGTTACTTTTAATCCTTTTGTTAGTTCATTTCAATAACCCAGATAATTTTTTCTAATAATGTGTATCTACTTATTATTCTTTTTGATTATTTGAGTTTATATTTTCTTACTAATTCTATTGAGAATTGAAAATAATTTCATGAATATATTTAATAAATATTCTTATAGTTGAAGCAGGCGTAGCCGCGTCCGGGTCCACTAGTTTTAAATAAATGTAAAATGTTATATGATAAAAAAAGATGTACTAAAATATTAATACTTTTATAGAAAACTTATAAAAAAACGTAGCAAGAAATCAAATCGAATCAATATTATCAATAAATAAATCTGTTACAATTAACAGACAATTAATTTATTATTAAAATTATAACACAAAACAGTTTTAAGAAACGTCAAACATTTCCCGCTTCGCTCTAAAATCAGCGGAAGTAAGGGACGGTGTGATAGGTCCAATGCTCTATCTCTCTCTATCTAACCCGGATGGGTTAGCGTGACATAATATTCGTACGACACGGTCGGCCTTATAACATGCATTCTTCTATTTATTAAATTATTTCTTTTTTACTTTTTGAATTCTTTTGTGTACATACAACGTGACATTGGCACGTTCGAAGCACCGCTAATGAAGAACTACTTTGAAGTTAACTGATAATTCGTTAAAATGCTTACTTGAAACATAAAATCTATATATATTACGACAAATTTCTTTGTTGAATAACAACACCGATGACTCTCCCGATGATATCATACAAATAGCGATAAACCAACGATAAGAGTAACATATCCTCTATAATATATTCCCGCGTTCAGCTATTGATATTTAGCTTCAAGCACCGTGTCGTTTGTAAATCATGGTAATGGCGGCCCGCGGTAATATTTCAACAGTTTCAGCCTTTAAACGTTCTACTAATGCAAATTGATTTCGTTTATGCACCGCACAGTAATTCTGTCAAGGTTAGTCTTTCTAGTTTACGAAATTTGTATTATGCACTTGTTGCTTTTGTTGTTGTTGTTTTAAAATGGTTGCGGATTAATCTTGGTTTGCGTTACTGATGTCTTTTGTATTGGATTTAGTATTTGATTTGAATTGTTGTAATTGTTTATTAATAAATGCAATTATTCATTATATAAAGTTGGAAAAAAGGGCGTAATGAAACAGGTATTAAAAGTATTTATTTTAGTATTTTGTTTAATTAAATATACCCCAACCTTTAGTTTTAGTTAGCATAATATATTTTATTATATGCAACAATGAATTATCTTTATTATTTGTGATAATAATTTCAATAAATACTTAATATAACAGAAATCAACCCAAACAGGATATTTGGACACAAATTTTAATATAAGCTTCATTAAAACTTTCATATATTACAGCTTACTTATCCTTCAAAAATGCGGACCACTCTGACCTCAGTTCGAATAACCTAAAGAGTAATTCGTTTATTTATTTTATGGGGATTATCAACTTTCGAAAAACGGTTTTCGTTCAATTTCTTTTAATATGCGAAATGTATGTGTCCCAATTAGGGTCGGCTTACATGAGATGGACGTAGGTTCACATCTCACTTCGAAATATTGTTCTTATGAAAACTATAAACATTAAGTGTACTTAAGTAAATTTTGGTCATTTGGTGCGACGATCAAATTTAGTGGGAATCGAACTCACAACCGTCAGATTTTCTGTCAGACGCTGTGTCATGACGGCTTCAAGATAATTGCTTTAAAAACATAATTTGTACCATAATGTATCTCATGTGTCCAGTTCTCGACAACAAAATAAACTACAGCCTCAAATTCCACTACAATGATGAATCTCTAAAGTATTTCTTCGTCGGTTTGTTTTAAATTTTAAGGGTCCCGCGGGATATGTGACTCATACAAGTGATAGTGAGTATATTGATTCTTAGAAGCGTATTATAATTATCTGCTGTTAGGGTTTGGCCATGTTTATATGTGTTTTGCTTAGTTTTTATGTGATTTATATTATCCTATAAGGGTTCCATTGTTACTTTTTGAGATACGGAACCCTAAAAATAAGCTTTAAGCTTTAAAGTTCACCTTCGATATCCAGAAGGAGAAGCTTCCAATTTAACAAGGAATGTCATTAAGCGTAAACGTCTTCGTAACACTGCAAATATTTGCGTGTTATTCAACAATAGTGGGGTTATTGATCCTCGCGGCATTTAACTTACAGCGGTAGGGTGACCGATACATTAGTCAAAGAGGCCTATACGATTTTTTTCTTTTTGTTGTATGTACTTATGTAAATAAAATGTGAAAAAGAGAATGAAGAGAAGAATGTAGAATTTTGTGGAATCTCAACGTACAGTTATTGTAAGTAGTGTAGTAAAAACTATTATCATATTATTTTTTCATTTTACTTTTCTTTTAATTTATTTTTTACATATTTTTATATAGACAGGAAACTAAGAGTGCAATAATACAATATATTATGAAATTTCTTCTTCAAATTTAGCAAAATGTGAGCTTCAATTCAAAGCTAAAATTCCAAAGTTCTTTCAGCCTATCCTGTTACATGCGGGATACAGCGTGTAGCTAAAAAAAGTATTATTGTAAGATAGACCACTTTGTCTTCGATCGATAAGTACTCTATATGACTGATATGCATACTGTACTTACATTAATACGGATACTTAAGGGAACCATTTATCACTCTTTCACACACTTTCTCGATCAATTATTATTCTGACATCGTTTTTGGAACGACACACCGTATTAAATAGGTTAAATATTTCTTCGGATATTTATAATGAATATTATGACCCATTCACACTAACTAGCTACAAATATGCTACAAATTTGCTTATTTTAAGAATTGGAATCATCATATTCACGCATTTTCGATATTGCAAGTTGAGTAGTGGAGTTCAATACCGCGCTTCGTCTATATTAGCAGAGAGATGAAATGAAAATAAGTTATTCCCCGACTGGGAATCAAACCCACAACCATCGCGTTCACAGTCAAATAATAAATACATCCTGTAATAAATTTGATGTCTCTAACCTGTTTACATTGTGGCTAAATAATAAACGTTTAAAAGGAAATTTATATTCAGATGGCAGCCCTGGCCTCACTGTGGGATCGTGTAGTGCGCTAGTTTTAGTAAGCACTAAGCTGTGATTGTGACTCATATTGTGTTATGGATATACTCGTATGTAGGTATGTATATCTGTAGCAAAGTTCCTTTTTTATCTTTGAGTAAATCCGCGTAGTGGTACGTAGTGGCAGATTAATTGTACTCTATATTTCAATTTTCTTTCAGCATCATTCAATTTCCCGCACAGCAGCGGTCTACGCTCTAAATGTGTAGAACTTATTGCTTAGGTACTGCTTTTGGTCTTTCTGTACCAGAGCTGGTGAAAATTATTTAAAATGTAAAAAAATCCTTGATATTTAATATTCTCTATTGCCCACGCTCTGGTACCGAGGCAAAGCTCGGCGTTGAGACCCGCCACTCGTCTACGTCTAACTGCCGCGTTTAGTCAGAAGCTGTTCCACCGCGTCACAACAGCCTCAAACTTCCATTTCATTACCATATTTAGATGTCGAGTGTTAGGTGGATATAATTCTGAACCAGAAAGATAAAATAAGTTTGTTATTAGTTTTACCTCCTGCGGGATTTAAGTTCATAATTAACTTGTCGATAATGTTACGAATGTGGGACAATTGGGAGTGCCTAAAGTGCCTAGCTTGTACGTGATGGTTGTTAGTCTCTGTTCTTAGTCGGTCAGTTTGTGTGAATACAAATTTGGTGCAATAATGACTTAATTACACACTTTATAAAAATTACTATGTCAATATATTATGCGGAAAGACTATATTACCGTAGCGTTTGGCGTTCCGTTCTCTCTGGCTTCCTTGCTAGGAATTGTCTGAAGCTTTGTTATTTATTAGAACCTAATATAAAATTGGCGTGTGCCATGAAGATCTGATGAAAAAAATGAATAGTTAATCTTGTGAATAATAGCGTTAAAAAATAAATTCCAGTTGATTTTCCAAGCTATTCAAAAAAAAGACCATCAGATGATTTCATTTAGTAGAACCATACCGTTCTCACTATATTAAAACAACGCGGTTCTTCGAATTGGTATTCACAGAAGCATCGTGTACAAAGAGACGTAATCTATAGTATCTTTTATATTTAACTCGAGTGCTCAGGCGTCGGGCTGTCTCGCCGTTTTATAATTACCGCCATTAAGTGCACTCAATGTATTATTCTGTGAGGGCAAAAAGATCGTAACCTATATTTGGGACAGCTGGCAAACCAAATTTGGCAGGAAGCACTTCGTTAAGGGACTTCATAAAAACGTTTTTTCAGTTATTGTCTTTAAATGTTTAATTATATATTGTGTGGGGATTGATCAATTTTATAATTTATTTTTCTCTTTCATTTATTTTTTTTATTCTTGCTGAAATAAGTCTAAAGGAGTCGGTGTAAAAAAAATATTTTGCTCATTTGATAAAGCAGTCAATTAAATGCACTGAAATATTGCAGAAACGTTATCCAAGTTCGTATAATAGTCTTTTCGCATATTTTGACATAGTTATCTTTTTTGTAATTACGCCATTATTGCACCAAATGAGCGATATTAGTATTCACTCAAACATTCGTGTTACTGAGAACACGGTTCACAATCCTCATGTATGAGCTAGGTGCTTCCCAATTGCCATTTTTTTTATATATAGGAATAAAATATATTGTATGCATAGAATTACTATTTTAGTTGTTATAATAAATAACTTCAAAGACGTTGCCTTCAATTCAAAATTATATACACTTAATAAAATTATTGACTCGTTCTACTATTTCTCATTGCGACTCAATGACATGCAGTAAAATCCGCAATATAATATATCCATTTCGCCTCATTTATACGTATCAAGTGTTTCCATATGCCACCGACCCACTCATTTATTACACGAACTACGTGAACAGATAGCGTCGATATTTCAGCTTAGCCTTATTTGGATTCAATAGTAGTAATTTGTCGTCAGACGCCTATACATACATAAATGCATCAGTATGCATCGCGGGTGTTATCAGATAAGTGATGACCTAATTGCTCATTCAATACATTTGAATACTCTGTTACTTACTTTCTCTTTATAGATTGATTGTTATTGTTTTTTTAGTTAATGTTGTTATGTTTATATAACGTCAATAAAAATTGTTTAAAATATAATTAAAGATACAAATTAGTTCTAAACATAGATACAAAATACTAATACTCGTATTTATATCAGTAAATAGCAATTTGTTTTATCATGTAAATTTTATAATTTAGATGTTAACATTATCAGTTCAAATAATTAGTTTATATATAATCCGTGTGTGTGACAGTAACAACAACAAAGTACAGCCGAAACAAGGCGGCTTAGGACGCGAAAATTTATTATATAGAGACCATATATATTGTCAATATCAAAGGCCCCTTGAGGAGCATAGGCGGTCCCCTAATGAAGGATATAATTTGTCGAAAGATGGAATTCCCATATTATGGCGAGAGGCCACTACTAATCACATACAAATCTGAAATAATTTTCTTAATTTTATACTAATATTTTTATAACTTCCAACACATAATATTAGACAATTTAAAGCCTTCCCTTGACTCTGAAAATAATTAAACCCGTCGTCTGGAGCGTGTCGCGCACGCGCCGCCCTCTGCCAAACTACTTGCACGCTGCCACTGCTGCCCGCCGGACCCATTGTCACATTATGTATCGCTCGGTCTGTCTAGCCTTTATTGTGGAAGGTTTTTTTTTACCCCTCTCTTGTTACATATATTTTTTTCGGTCTGGTAACTATAGATTTAAAGTATGGTGGTACGAAATGATTCTAGGGTATTAAGAGATTTTTTATCATTTGAAAATTTTATTTATTATTTCATTTTTCAACAGACTAAGTTAAAAACTTTATCTAGAAACGAATAAATAGCAGATATAATTGTATTTAAATAGCATGTTTGCAGTATAAATTTTCATAAAATTTTAATATTTTAAAGTGAATTAGAAATTTAATTATTATATTATGAGCATTTTTGCATACAGTAAGTTTATCACTTATTAAACAAAGTTGCCAGTATTTATGATGATATAACTGTATTATAGCTTACCTTCACTCTAAGTATACAGTACTTAGGTTTGATAATTCGACCATTACTCAATAATCTTACTAAATTGGTTAACACCATATATAGGTGTAGTAACATGTTCACCGTCCTGTCGATAGACCTTGTTTAACTTGATCTCTCTAAATATCTACAAGGTACCTGTGTGTGTGTCTGTGTTTAGTGCACAATATCCGTCCAAAGTTTGTGCAATCGTAATTAGTTAATTAGTTATTAAATTTTTCGTCATCATTTGGTTTATGTTACATTATATTTATATAAAGATTGACAGTTTTGACGCAGGAAAATTGTTTTTCTCGCATAGTAGGGAAGCCATACAGAGCTGCTTAGCAGAGGTTTCGTTCTTCATTTATCAAGTTACCATTCCAATTAAGACACTTCCATTCCCCACTTTACACCGGATTCTGGAGGCATAGCGTGTTGAGCGGCGGAACTTCTCGTTACCGCGCTAAGGTACGATAGTATTAAATATTTAATTTCCTCGAGTGGGAATCGAACCCACAATCTGACGGATTTACAATTGCACACTTGCTCCCTTGCGCCACGACTGGTCTCAACTAATAAAGTTGATTTAAGATAATTTTATCATTATTGTTTATTTCAAAAATACAACAAAGTTCTTAGTTAATAGTGTTCCGAGAGTGCCAAAATTAAGAATTTTCTTTAGTATCATTATACTAAATTCGGCGTCGGTCTATCACTCAGTAAACTGTGTAGAGAGAACTGTGATATATGTAGCTTTCCCCTACTCATCCAACAATAAGTTAGTGCAAAGTGATACTTAAAGATAAACAGACTTCATAAAGATAAACTTTTCATTTCTTTAAGAAAATTCGAACAAACAGCAAAATATATGACTTGATTATAACTTATGCATATGTAAATAAATTACTTTATATGTAAGTGTTACAAGGAAATTTATCAATATGATAACTCATAAACCTGTATTGTGTCAGTCGTGGCCGGTCCCGTCACGCCTCGTTCAGTGTATGATCTAATGTCACCGAGGACTCGTAACTTGTTGTATAGTAGGTACTCTAGTTGTACTCGTATGTAGTAGTAATTGTTGATAGTTGTAGTTGTTTTTGTTGACAAGTGGTATTGTCAATTGTAAATATTTGTAGTTTTGTATGAGAATTTAAACATAGCTAAATTTTTATTCCTGCTTCGTACGTTATGCTGCATGTTAAGGCGGATCGAGGAAATCTAGTGTTGAGACACTCTGTTCTTCTCTTTCTGTTTGAATTTACTTAATTTTAGCATTTGTGCTAAAATTTGTACCTACTGAATTTCGTTACCCGTAGATTACAAACTATGATAATTTGGCAAAGGAATCTTTCCTTTGTATAGATTAGACAGAGCGTATCGCGCATAAAACGTTTTATTTCTTGTTCACTGCCCACAAACAGGCTAAAAACAAGATCACCGCTATTTTATAACCCCTTTTGTTAGATATCAACCTATGACCATTGCGGATATTACACAGTCTTAATATACCTAATACATTGCATTCATATCATGCAATTAGATTTTATAAATTGTTGAATATTTTGACGATAGCCTAAATAAAGTTCTATAATTATACTATATTTAATTTTATTCGTTTAAGTATACTTAAATAATCTTAAAGGTTTCTATACTTTTCATTACCTGTCGCGTGCTTGTGTCCCAGTGCCACGACGGGCCTCTCTATTAAATTGTTATATTGAAGTCTCTTAAAAATGTAGTTATAAATATATAACTCAATGATTTTTAATAAAATAATTTACCTTTAACCTTTTACATTACTAAACATTTACCTTAAATTGACTAAATTATCAATTTTAATATGACCCTAAATATGCAAATTACTAATACAAGAAATACGCAATGCAGTGAACATTTAATAAGAGTATATAACATGCTTCCCTAGATTCTGAAATAGACCAGCGATAAGTCAGCGTCTGGAGGTGGACATTACGTGATGACAAACTATAAGACACTACACTTGGCATCTGTAGTATGTAGAGGCCGTGGCGCAGCGGCAGTATTTAATTGTAAACGAAACGGTTCTGGGTTCGATTCCCGCTCGAAGGAATGAATATGGAAATGATGACTATAGAAGACAAAGCGCGGCCCCTCCACTCAACTCGATAATCGGGCGGAAACCAGGTAGGAAACGAAGTAGTCTTAAAACTACGTTTCATCTGCTATATATTTTATGCAGGATCCAGCGTGAAGCTATAATAAAATAAAAAATAGTATGTTGCGATTCTTAAATACTTAACTTTAGAAACTAACCCTTCAAGAGCTAAATTGAACTGATTATTTTTACTTTAAATTCTTTTCTTATTACTGATATTGCGTGTTGAATGTTGGAGTTCAAAGCTTTACTTTATTCTGCCAGACTGGGGAAGTGAAAATAATTCATTCCATCGATAGGGAGTCTAACCCAAAACCATCTCGCTTACAGTCCTATGATCTCAAGTATTATTTATAGTTTCAGAATAATTATATGACATAGTAAAAATATGAAATACGCAAAGACAGAGTGACAGCTTCCGAATGTTTACCTTGGCACGGACCAACGTCTCATGACTTATCCAACCTTTTAGATAAATTCATTATCACTGATAGCATACGAAGGTTTGTTATTACTGTAGGCAGTCTATTTGTTTAACCACATATATAATATTCTATTTAAAGATGCCATATTTTAATCTTAAGATTTTTAATTTTGTATTTTTTTTTCGATGATGAGGTTAATGCCGTTAGCCCTATTGGCTTTTACAGCGACACCGGCACTGGTTGGTTAGGGAAGAGGGTATTCTGTCTCTGTAAAGATATTACAGTGCTTGGTAAATTTCAGTGTCAGAAAAAAAAGTTTTTTCGAAATGTTGGTCGATAGCATATTTTCTCATTTTTATATGAACTAAGAAATTTATTATGTTTATTGCTTGCCTACCAGTAGCGGTGTGTTTGCAAAGTACAATGACTCCAGACGGCTTTTGTTCTCCAATAGAAAAGTTGGCGTTTAGTAATATGTATGTCTGCACCGCGCTGGTGTGAATCGATGGAGCCGCATTGCGGGTTGATACGGGAGCGACTGTTAGTTTATATGTACTATGTAGGGATATATAATATTCATAATTTTAGGGTTTTTAGATTTAATTTTATTTTTCCTTTATAGTAGGTGGTAGCTTCGGATTTTCTTTGACATTGATTAGGGATTATAAATACTTTTAAGGATATAACGTCTGTTCTTTTTGGGCGTTCGTACATTATTTTTTAACAGAACAGCAAGCTTTAAGGGGAAAGCGAATATATGAAATAGGTGATTTGTTAGTCTCTAAACTCTTCTAACATAATTGATCATCAATATTGTAAACGTGAACTGTATTTTACAGCAAAATAAATTTATGAACAATAAACCATAACTTTCTGTAATAATTAGGCATTAAGAATATTGCTTCGCGTCACATGACTTATGATTTTAACATATATATGAGCTACTCGTGTAATATTGTAAAAGAAACGAGCTGATTTCACACTTGTAACACGGTCCAAGGTTTCCAAGCGATCTTCTGTAGCGTTGACGCTTATATTGCCAATATTATGTCATTATTATACAGTGTATATGTTATGAAATGTACGTTATTTAGACCATTAGCAATATTTTCGTGTTTGTGATTCGCCTTCGTCTATCTTCTTCTATTTATACTTTAATTAATAAATTCTTCTAATTCATAAATTTTGGCGTTGAAAATTTTCTGTAGTTTGGTGTTTTTTATCCGGTATTTTAATATATCCTTTTAAATAGATTAAGAGTTCTGGAGAAAAATTTGGCTTACCGGTTTATATATTGTTTGCGAGTTACTTAGCTACTATTGATACGTAACATTTAGTTATATATAATAGTGTTTTCCAATCTCATGCATTTATTGTGGGTATGTGCTATGTTTCTATACGTTTGTCTCCTCTTTTAATTAACTAGAAATGGCTGTACTGATTTTGTTGTGATCCACGTTCTAATTTGAACCTAGAATATTTTAAATTTGAAATTACTATTACCTACTAGAGAATTATTTTTAGTATACCTACTAGAAATGGTCTGTTTTATGTTTCATGATTTTTCTGCCTTCATTTTCCTTATGCGTTTTCATTAACCTACGTAATTGTTATACGTAGAATTCTACTTACTTTTTTAATTATAGTATAGAATAGAATAGAATAGCGAAGTTGTCATTATACTTGATTCTACGCGATGGTTAAGGTTTTATATCTCAAAAAATCAATTTGTGTTGACGCTATATCGTATATAAAAATAATAGGTAGAACTAATTTATCATTAAATAAGCTTAATTGTTTCTTCGTTTAAATATAAAAAAACCTATATATTCTTGCTTTAAAAGGATATTAAAATTATTATTAAAAAAAATAACGTCAAAAGATATAACATTTTCCCTTAATCTTTATTTCATAATATATTCAATGCCCATTTGCCAATCGTACAAAAATCCATTACAGATAATTCAATGGATCAAACTACTAAAGCATAGTACCTACTTCGTTTTTACTATCACTCAAGCCACTGTCGTAAATATTTACGTGGGGTATCGTTGTAACGCACCGGTAATCTTTTAGTTCCTACGTACTCGACTGCTGGTGTAGAGATAGTGCGTAGTAAAACTTAATATAGTTATAAATAAAAGCTTTTGGCTACAGTCATTTTTTTTTCTTTTTTTCTTCAACTTCACACTATGTCCTGTATATAGAAGGGTAAAGCCAGAGGGAACCTCTCCGTTCCCGACTTTCAGCCGAATTTTTGAGGCATTGTATCTATATTAATAACGTAGTGTAATTCTTATGTTTTATTACTGTTTGTACTTAGTGTTTAATAATTGGTCTTATTATAACTTTAGGTAAACTTATTACTTGTTTATACTTCCCACGTACATATATATGTATCTCTGACTCGGTACTCTCGAATACTTAAACTGTAATTTATTATGTAAATTATATGACTATTTGCTTGATGGTAACAGCACGTCTGTTTAAAGCTATAATAGTTTTGTGTACCATCAACGTAGCCGCCGTCACTTTAATGTTAAATATCATGTAACTCCTCTAACCAAAACTGTTGTATTAGAACACAAAATAGACTTTTTTGTATTTTATTTAAATTTATTGTCTAGTTTATTTTTTTGATTATAATATTAAAGTAATGCCATATTTATTTGTTTATATTGGTTATTTGGCAGCTAGACAGTAAAACCGAACACTGTGATAATATCCTTTAAGCTTACAATCGAGATCAAATATATTTTTTTATTATATCATCATTTATCTTATGATTGAAGTTGTAATAAAAACTATAGGTTTGTTCAGATTCACCATTTTACCTTCGAAATAGTAAAAAAACGACAGTAAAACGACTTAAAAAGACGTTTTGTATAAACAGGAAGTTGCCCAAAACAGGTGGTCTTATTACGAGCGACTTGCATCGTATAATGCCTGCGTACGTCTTTTATAGAACAAACTAAATTATAATGTGTATATTATATATATTATACAAATGTATATTACGGTCTTTTTATATTTAATTGTAGATAAATCCATGGTATAATTATTGTTTTTAAACCGTAAGAATATTAATTTATATTTAATTTGTTACTTGAACTTGACACCATCAACACCGAGACCGTCTTGGCGCAGCGGAACTGCCTCTGACTGTAAACGGCGGATTCTCTCTCGGGGGAATGATTTATTGTCATTTTTTCACTCTGGTAACAAGACAAATGCAGCGTTAAGTTCCGCCATTTAACATGCCATCGCTCGAAAATTGAGAACTGATACAACGTCATGTGTGTTATAATACCAGGTGAAAAAAATAGGTTTTTTTTGTCCTACGACCACATACTCTCGTATGTGTAAAGCTTCTTAAAAGTATTATATTATTTTACATGTACACTGTACACTATTATACCGTTGTATATGTAATTAGAAAAGTGATTTATCATTTACTGGAATTTTCACTCTTAATGCACACGGATATTGCTATGGAGAAAATTGGTGTACGTAATTCGCATACATTATGTTACTGACGAACCATCGTGAAAGTTGAATTAGAATACAAATGGTCGCCATATCACTTGTATTGTTCTTATACGCGAATTGTTTCTGTATAATAATCTAATATGTAGGTCATTTTTGTTATTTTCCTTTACATTTTGAATATTGCTATTTGTTAAAGTGCCTTTATAACCAAATTGAATATAATTGACATCAATCTTGATGTAGTTGTGCGCGCAGTGGTTAGGTATTTTAGTGAATTCGGGAATCGAACTCATAATCATCGCCACGACCGCCTCAATTTTATGTAGTATAATTTTATGTACCTACACTACGTACATTATAGAAAACAAAAATAACCACATAAATTTAGGCCGATATTTGTAAATCACTCTCAAGTCAGAGATCGATCTTGAGATGACATTTTCATTCATAGATATTTAATTTATGAATGAAAACGCTATCTATAGAAAGATCTCAGACTTGAAAGCGGTTTAAAAATACGTACCTTCTCCATTTTTTAATTTTTTTTTCTCATATATTTATATGTTTCTATAGTAAATCTCATAAGCATCATGTCAAGAACACTCCAGTCTGGATGTAAGCGTAATTCTTGAAATACTAGCCGACGTCTGGTCCAGGGACCTAGATAACTGAATTAGTATTTGTTACATCATTCTCATAATGCTTCGTGCCTAATTGAACGTTCTTCATATCTAGTTCATAGTATACTAGACCATTTGTGATTCCATTTGTAAACTTACATTATGTCGTCGATCAATCGAGTTTGTACCTACATAGTCTTTCTGCATATTAAATTGACATATTATTTAACTTTATTATAAAAAGTAATATGTTTGTTTGCAGGTGATGCTGGGCGGGGCGGTAGGCGAGGGGTCGCCGGGCGGCGAGGACCTGCTCACCGTCACCGTTGTGCGGGACGAACACGGGTACGGGATGAAGGTCTCAGGTAATATTTATTGATATGTAACTTATCTTTACTTATTTTGTGGGTTAGGTAAGATTAAAATCAAAATATTTTATATTCAATTAGGCCATTATAATTGAGTCGTCAATGTCAGTAAAGTCAGTCTTGCAGCAAGTTACCACCGGAAGACAGTTCTGCTGAGAAGAACCGGCAAGATCTCTGTAGTTCCTAACAAGCATTATCTTCTCGAGTTGTCATCCACAGCGTTTAAATATTAGCACTGTTATCATTGTAGTAATCTAGCTTTTTTTAATTATATTAAAAAGTTAACAATTGAATGTATTCAAAACTTTTTCCAAAGCTTTACTTCGTCATACCAAAGTAATATAAATAAATACCAATTATAAAGACTATTTATTATAAAGATATTTACATAGTTTCAATTTAAACCTTACATTTTATTATATTACATAAATTTCCTATAAAATATCCACTAGTAGTTATTAATTTACACTTTTATTAACGCAATAACCACCATATAAGAAGCTAAATTACCGAGATCCATGCGGCTTTGCGCTAACATTAGGTACTTACTATTTACATATTTGCGAAAGAATTAGTTGCGGGGGCGTATTTAATGGGTGCCTTTGAAATTCTTACCGGTACAGGTGCGTACATAGTAAATGGGCTGATCCGGTTCTGATTAAACTTTGATTTGTCTATATTCTGAAGATTTATTTTAATCTTTTATCTGGTTTTTTATCATTTTAGTTGGTGACTGATAATGCAAACTAATGAGTGTCAGATGTATCAGAGATTTTAACTTAACTTAGCTTCACGCTGTATCCCTGGCGGAGAGTACGGAGGGCCAAACGTCACGATATCAACATATTTCTTTCGGCTCCTCGACTGTCACCAACCTCTTCATACATGCCCGCCGGGGGCTCAAAAAATTCTACTCACAGATTTTTTGCATAAAAATATTTTTTTCTTTCTTTGGCCTGTGGGGAATGAGGCTTTGTATATTTTAGAGACTGGATTTTCCTGCTTTCTCCTGCATTGGACACGAGTTTACGAGTCGCAAGAATTTTAAACAAATATATATGACAATATACGTAATATTTATATCGTAATACCAAGCCGGGAAAGCAGCTCGCATTACATTTCTAATTGCTGCTTTTCTTAATGATATTTAAATACGCCACATACCATGCGTTTTAAAACACAAACACCATAAAAATATTATATACATTAGTGGATAAGCTTAATAAAGGTTGTGTGTGTTGTCTAGTGTTAGAAAAGGTTGTATTTTTTTATTGTGTCTTAATTTAAATTAAAATATTAAGTTTTATTATTGATACTCAGATTTTAATACATTTTTTTTTCTATAATGTATTAAAATCTGACAATCAAAAATAAAAGTTAATATTTGTAAGAGAGAAATTATCTAAAGAATATAATAATTATTTTTTAAATGTGTTTCCATATTTTCTTTAATATTGTTTGTTCAACTTACTCTCGGAAGGTACTTCTATTGTGAAGAGACAATGAAAGGTCAATAGTTAATCTTTTATAATCTATATATATAAAAAAGTAAAAAAAAAAATTTAAGTTAAACGGTTTTATATTGCAGATAAATGTACTAAAAGCTAAAAAATAATTTCATAGAAATTATGATTACTAAAATTTAATCGTGGGGCACGTCCAATATCTACAATTGAAAGACATGGCATGAGACTTCACCCACCTAGTGGTAAGTAGCAAGTGTCCCCACGTATTTTATTTTAGTAATCATAATTTCTATGTAAATTATTTTTTAGCTTTTAGTACATTTATCTGCAATTATTAAAAACCGTTTAACTTTAAAATTTTTTTTTTACTTTTTTATTTTTAAGTTTTTAGTTTTTATTTCTCATGCTATTCAATTCGTTGAAATGAGGCTCGATGTCTCATTATTGCAAGGTTAATGGAGAATGTTACGAACGACCCCCCCAGAGGTCCAATAGAGGGACAAGGCTATGTACAACAAGATGTGCCTGAATCTTGAGTGGAAAACGCTAACGACATATCATTTTTATCCACCTAGTGCCATACAGTTCTCGGCGCGCTTTTACCTTTTACCTTGGGTGGTACCCCTAGCGACGTATCATTTTTAGGCACCCTATAGCCACACAGTCCTCGACAGGATACCAGATCTTGACTTAGGTGGGAGATTCATATTGTAATTGTGTATAGTATACTGTATTATACTTACCAAGCCCTTTATTTTGATACCCATATTGATGGGATTGAAAACTACATTATCCGCCATTTTTGTAGCAGTGGCCATCTTTGATT
>HE669535.1:0-11703 GCA_000313835.2 Heliconius melpomene melpomene
AATACAAAACAAAATAACCAAAAAAAATTTGCAATTTTGACTTGAAAAAAGCCCGTTCAAATGGTTGAGCTCATGAGAAGATACAGGCAAAGAAACTCATGGCCACTCTTTTTAAATGCCAACATTTGTTACAAATTACAATTAACAATTTTAACTTAGAAATAGAGCAACTCATTTCCAAACATCTTTATCGCGAACATAATCTTTAACAGAGTAATATGCTTTTTGGCAGAGCCTGTGCTTTACCACTTTTTTAAATTTGTTCAGTGATAAATTAACCACGTCGTTTGGAAGTTTGTTATAAAAGTGTATACTTTGACCTACGAATGAGTGAGACACTTTATGGAGCCTAGAGAAGGGCACAGCAAGCTTATTTTTATTTCTTAAATTATGTTGATGGAGGTCACTGTTTTTATTAAATTTATTAATATTCTTATGCATATATACTAAGTTGTCGTAAATATATTGGGAGTGTAGTGTGAGGATGTTAAAGTCTTTGAATTTATTCCTTAGTGACTCCCGTGGACCCATTTTATAGACTGCTCGGACAGCCCGTTTTTGGAGCACAAAAATGGTATCTATGTCAGCGGCACTGCCCCAAAGTAATAGGCCGTAAGACATAATGCTATGAAAATAGCTGAAGTATACTAAACGACACAGATTCGATTTTATGAAACAGACATTCATAAAATCGAAAAGTTGAATAATTTGAGTGTTAACGTTTATGGACTGGAATACAATGCTTTGAGTAAGTCTAACTCTCTGGTTGGTCCATTATATTTTACAAAGTGTCTCAAACCTATTCATATTAATTTACTTTACATAACGAGTGGAAGTAATGGGCATTATTGCTATATAAAAAAATTATCTCGTTTAGTGAGTCATCAGGTTACATCACGAAATAATGCCATTTACATTTGTGACGGCTGCCTTATTTATTTTAACAGTCAGGAAGCTCTCGATAGACATAGATTGAATGATTGCACACATGTCAGAACCGATCTTCCAAATAAAGATATAAGTAAAAAAAACTGGCGTGGTGAAAATGTACCAAGTGATAAGATAAAATTCGAAGGTTATGAAAAGAAAAAGAGAGTACCCTTTGTGATTTACGCAGATTTTGAATCTTTTCTCAATCCAATCGATTCATGTTCCAATGATCCTTTTAAATCTTCCACTACCAACGTTCAAAGACATGATGAGTACAGCTTTGGTTATTATGTCAAATGTTCATATGATAATAAGCTTTCTAAGTATGTTACTTATACCGGCGAAAATTGTGCTAACGTATTTTTGACAAGTTTACGTAAAGATATAGAAATTATTTGTAGAGCTAATTCTTTTCAAAAATGTCCTCTTCCTCTATCAGAAATAGACAACAAAACAATACAAGAAGCTTCTATATGTTACATATGTGAGAGTGAATTAAAGGCTGAACGATATATCGATCACGACTGGCATTTAGGTACTTTTATAGGTGTATGTCATGAGAATTGTAGCAAAAAAATTCATAACACCTCATTTATTCCTATAATATTACATAATCTGAGCAATTACGATGCTCATTTTATTGTACATGCATTAAATTTTGCCGAAGGTGAGGTACAAATCATTCCACAAAATAAAGAAAAGTATATTTCTTTCTCAAAAATTCTGAATGTAAATGGTAAAAAGGTTGGTTTGAGGTTTATTGACTCTTTCAAATTTTTATCGAGTAGTTTAGATTCACTAGCTAAGAATCTTAATGACGATGAGTTCCGAGAAACGAGAAAACAATATCCCTCTGATAAAGACTTTCAGTTGTTAAAGCGGAAAGGTGTTTATCCATATGAACATATGACTTCGTTCAAATCATTAGAATTATCATCTTTGCCATCAATTGAGTATTTCGCTAGTACATTGACTGGTGAAAGCATTTCAGTTGATGATTATAATCATGCTCAAAAAGTATGGTCTCATTTCCACTGTCAAAGTATGGCTGACTATTCTAATCTTTACTTAAAAACTGATGTAATACTTTTATGTGATATTTTCGAAAATTTTAGAAATGTTTACATGAAGACTTACGATTTAGATCCTGCTCATTACTATACCGCTCCAGGATTAAGTTGGGATGCTATGTTAAAATATACCAAAGTTGAACTAGAATTATTGACAGATTTTGACAAAATTGCTTTTGTCAAATCCAGTATTAGAGGAGGCATATCGCAATGCAGTAATCTTTATGCAAAAGCAAATAATCCACACATGAAAATTTTTGATAGTAATGATCTTATTTCATATTTAATTTATCTTGATGCAAACAATTTATATGGGTGGGCTATGTCTCAATACTTGCCTTTGTCTAATTTTGAATGGGAAGATCCTTATGTAAATTATAATGTACCAATCACCTCTGATATTGGATATATTTTAGAAGTAGATCTAGAATACCCCGATAGCTTACATGATGCTCATTCCGACTTTCCATTGTGTCCAGAAAATATTTGTGTGGGTAATTCGAAAGAATCTAAATTAGTTACTAATTTATATAACAAAAAAAAATATGTTATACATTATAGAAATCTTTTGCAATGTGAGAAATATGGTTTGCGAGTACAAAAAGTTCATAGAGTATTAAAATTCAAGCCAAAACCTTGGTTAAAAAAATATATTGAATTAAACACTCAATTACGAACTTTAGCAACATCCGACTTTGAAAAAGATTTTTATAAGCTGATGAATAATTCTGTATTTGGAAAGACAATGGAAAATATCGAAAAAAGAGTAAACGTGAAATTATTAACACATTGGGAAAATCATGGAAAAATCAAAGGTGTTGAGAGTCTCATTCCACAGTCTTTCCATTTTTTCTGAAAATTTGGTCGCAGTCCAACTTCGCAAAACTAAATTGTTTTATAATAAGCCCATATATTTAGGTTTTAGCATATTAGAGATATCCAAGACTTTAATGTATGACTTTCACTATCAGTACATGAAAAATAAATTTACCAACATAAAATTGTTATATACTGATACTGATAGTCTGATATACCAAATATTTTGCGGTGATTTTTACAAAGAAATTAAGGAAGATTTAAATTCATATTTCGATACTTCTGATTATGCTTCAAATAATCAATTTCATTTTCCTCAAGTAAATAAAAAGAAATTAGGATTTTTTAAAGACGAGAACAACGGAAAAATTCTTACTGAATTTGTTGGATTGCGATCAAAAATGTATGCAATGAGTGTTGAAGATCGTACTATCACCAAAGCTAAAGGGGTTAATAAAAGTGTAACTAAGAAATTAAATGTTAGTGACTATAAATCATGTTTATTTAATAAAAAAATACAACTTGCTGAAATTTATAGATTTAGAAGCATCAAACATGTTATATTTACACAAAAAAATGATAAAATTTGTTTGTTATACAACGACACCAAGCGACATATTTTGCATAACTCAATAGATACATTAGCTTGGGGTCATTATAAGTTAAGATAGTATTAAGATGTAATTTTTATTGTATTAGTTAAGAAAATATATTATAAAATGTTATGTATTTTTTTATATGTACATATTTAGTTTTACCTTAAAAAAATATGTATGAAACATTATTTATTATGTAATAAATGCTAATGTAAAAAATATTATTTGGTTTTATTAAAATGCCTTTCAAATGAAAATAAAACAAAGTAAAATTTTAGTAAAATAATTTATTTAGTCTTTTTGTTTAAAGTGATATTTTTTTAGATTTGGTGCACTAGAAATTTCTTTGGTGATACTATGTACCAACTTTCGTGTAAGTTGGTGGTGGTTATTTTTGTTATTCTTCTTGTTATAATATTTGACTCTCACATCTGCATGTTTCCAGTGCTCCTCCGGTGGTACATCAACCAGTTTTTTCAGTTCAAATATCTCAATTTTTATTAGATGTGTTGCATTGGATCCATCATCTTCGTTGGTAGTAATATATGAGGTACCATCGTTCGTCGCTCGCCCCACCGATGAAGAACGTAGTTTTGTCTTTTTTATCTTC
This sequence comes from Heliconius melpomene melpomene, assembly GCA_000313835.2. NCBI lineage: Eukaryota > Metazoa > Arthropoda > Insecta > Lepidoptera > Nymphalidae > Heliconius > Heliconius melpomene. The sequence continues at coordinate 4,023 of HE669535.1, forward strand.
GGAGGAGGTTCTTGAAAGAACTCGTTTAGAGAGTCACTGCTCTTTGATCTCTCTCGTTTCTTGATAGGGTATGGTAAGGTACGTTCATCGTCAGATGTTGAGAAGTGAAATGAAATGAAATGAAATGAAAGTTTATTGCCAAAAATGTATGAATACAGTCACCAGATACAATAAATCAGCATGTAAATCAATGCTATTTATTACAACATTCAATTAAATAATTTCACTCTGGTTTTATGAACTCTGGTACCCATTGTAAGATTTAACTTGTGTTATGGGTACCAGTGCTCTTACAAATTTTTAAATGATCTAGAAATTGGTAGAACCATCAAACATCTTGTTTCTGGTTGGTTAATTATTGTATGAAAAACAGAATACAAATGTAAGAAAAAAAACTAAATAATAATAATAATACTGTTTATATGTGTTTTCTTCATATTCTGTCTTATTCCCACCCACGCAGCACGTAAGCTACAACAATGAATACAATAAATTGCATTGTTTATGCTGAGTTTGATTATTTAATACAAATAGACAAGCACAGAAACATAAGTGTAGATTTTAGTTCTTAATTAACAGTAGGTCTTCTTATAAAACAACATTCTCCATTTTATATGTTCTATGCATTTGACAGCTTTTGTGTGCTATAGACGTAAATGTCGTCGGGAAGTAATACTGTTTATGCGGGTTTTCCTTATATTCTGCCTTATTCCTACCCAAGCAGCATGTAAACTACAACAATGAATACAAAGGAAAATAAGTATAAAATAAAATAAATTTCTACGCTATCTAAAAAACGTTAGAGAATGGTAAAAAACATAAGTTGTAAAAAATGACAGTAACATACAAAATAACATGAATAAGAAGTAATACTCACATCCATAATGATTTCCATGTGGTTAGCACTTACTAGACAACACTCGCACAATAGTTCTTGACAAGAAGACACTGAATAACTTAGTGATGAATCCAAAAAAGATACACAGTCGTTTTATACTAACTTGCACAATGTAGCGGAACAAACCTATTAAAATATCGGAAGTGATAACGATAATATTCAAACTGTATGCTTATCACTTATGACTAATAAAGAAACAATGGCGTTAGTAATAGCAAATCTGTTACAAGTTTGAGCATGTCTAAAATTCCACAATAACAACTAAAAAATAAATCAAAAATATATATATTAAATGAGAAGTTTTCAATAAACAAAAGATTTTTATTCTTAGGTTAGGTTAGGTTGAACATTTTTTTACATTTTTATTCTCTCATTTCGATTTCTTTTTGTTAGATTTCATAAAAATATATATATTAAATGAGAAGTTTTAAATAAACAAAAGATTTTTATTCTTAGGTTACGTTAGGTTGAACATTTCTTTACATTTTTATTCTCTCATTTCGATTTCTTTTTGTTAGATTTCATAAATATATATATATATTAAATGAGAAGTTTTCAATAAACAAAAGATTTTTTTTTTTTTTTGGGGTGCTTGGTCGGATAACCTCCTCGTGTATTCGCTCGCTGTTGGCCCTTTCTCGAATGCTTGTCATTCGGGGGGGACGAACAGTGTTGCAGGCCGGTGCACCCTGGGCGGCTAGTAATTGGTGCCCACAGGATTCGTCCTTGGGTAATGATTGCTGGCTGGCTAATAATCCGACGTGGTTCTCCGCGTGTCCTCTGTCATGCAGAGGACACAGTGTGAGGAACCGGAGGGCGCGCGTGGTGTGTACTCACCCTACCGCCACGCAGGTGCAGTGATGTGCCTGCGCCGAATATATCGGAACTCCACTCTCGGTTGCGGTCATGTCTCGTAATCAGGAGTGGAACCGAGGGCCTTGCCTTTACCGGCCGAGCTGCGAGGAAGAAAACCTCTATTAAAAAATTACCCCAACCCAAGCGGCGAAGCAGCGCGAGGGGTTCATGGCTGATGGGGAGATCAGTCGCTACTGCTGGTCCCGCCAGGGTACCGGCCGACACCCTGGCGTAATAGGCTTATCCGAGGACAGGGGGCACTGCTCGGATGGACCGTTTTTCCCCCATACTCGTGGGATCAAGATGGAAAATTTAAACACAAAAACCCAAATTGATGTAGTAGGAGGGCCCGAGGAGGGCGGTGAGGTGACGTGGCCCGAGATGGGCGGAGTAGTGGTGGTGTCTGATGAGGGCGTAGGAAGTACGTTGCCCGAGAAGGGCGGAGTTGAAGGAGTCGCGCCTGCTATAGGCGAGAGAAGGGCTTCTGTGCCCACAAGTGAAGCAGGGAGTATTAAAGATTCGAAGGTGGTATTGAAACGACTGGACCTGGCGGAAATCGCTGCCTTTATCAGAGGAAGGTCCAGGTCGAGGTCGGGCTCAAGATCTTCACGAGGCCGTTTCTGGGCGGCCTCTGAATCAGAGGCAGATAGTTGTGTGTCCATTGAGCCACAAGTGGAGGAGATGCGAAGAGATCGCAAATATCGAAAGAGGCCAAGGAGTAAGAAGGCAAACTCTGGCTCTTCAGATAACGCCGAGGGAAAAGAGAAGTCGCAGGCCAAAATATCCACGGCCAGGCGGGAGGAGCTTCGGCTTCAAACAGAGGATGAGGTGGTCGAAATCGCCCAGACGATACAATCTAGAGCAAGCTCCAGGCTCTCGGATTTTTCCGACTCGGTGAGACCTAGTGCGAGTGGCCAATTGGTGCAAGATCTGCAGCACCAGGTCAAAGACAGCTTGGCCATTATTAACAAAGTCGCCTGCAGATCCGGCAACCTTAAGGGCACCTTTACAAAAGCCCTTAAGCAGGCCGCCGGCGCCATTAGCACGGCTGTGGAAGTTTTGGCCAATAAAACGGCAAACGAGGAGGTGATGCAGTTGCGGGCGGCCAACAGCCGTTTAACTTACGAGTTGTCAGAGCTGCGCAAGGAGATGTCCTTGATGAGAGAGGAACTGGAACGATCGAGGACCTTGCGGCAGAGTCCCGAAGGAAAGAAAGAGGGGGATGTGGCACGTTCAGTGATGGTGCAAGTAGGAACGTTGCTCAATACGCGGCTGGCGGCGCTGGAGGACAGGCTCCTACCGGCAAAGCCAGTTCGTCCACCTTTAGCGGCGGACAAAAGGCGTCAGGCGGCTGTCTCAGCGGTAGTGGCAGAGCCTACTGTGACGACCCTAATAGCGCCTGCCAATCCAGGCCCGAAGCAGAAACAGGGCCTAAAGAAAGGGAAAGGCAAAACTGGGGGAAAGAAAGCGGCGTCTGTGGAGCCTCGTCCACTGCCTCCCACTCCTGCCGATTTGAATGAGGGCTGGAGTGTAGTAGTGCGCAAGGGCAAAAAGAAGGCGGCTGTAGCCCCTAGTGGAAAGCAGACGGAGGCGAAAAAGTCTGCCAAGCAGCCCAAGTTGCGCCCCCCGCGATCGGCGGCGGTAACGCTGACTCTGCAGCCGGCAGCCGTCAACAAAGAGATGACGTATAAGGACGTGCTGTCGCAGGTCAAGCAGGCGGTGAAGCTGGAGGATCTGGGCATCTCTGACTTGCGTCTCAGAGTCGCCTCTACTGGTGCCAGGGTTCTGGAGCTACCTGGCGCCAATAGTAGCGAAAAAGCGGATACCCTAGCACAGCGGCTGCGCGGGGTTCTCGACTCCAGCGAAGTCAGTGAAGTGCGCAGAGTTGCGGGTCAGTGGCCTGGATGACTCTGCCACTTCGGAGGAGGTGGTGCAGGCCATAAGCCGAGTTGGCGGCTGTGATGCTGGTCTGGTCAAAGTAGGAGAGATCCGACAGGACCAAAATGACCTCGGCACAGCATGGGTTCGCTGCCCTGTTATGACAGCGAAGAAGGTCAGCGGGTCACGGCTCCTAGTGGGCTTCGTTTCGGCGCGTGTGCAACTGCTGCAACAGCGAGCCCTGCGCTGCTATCGCTGCCACGAATTTGGTCACGTGGCGGCGAAGTGCAGCAGTGCACATGATAGGAGCCAGCAGTGTTTCAGGTGCGGACAAGCTGGGCACAAACAAAATCAGTGCTCGGCGGCACCTCACTGCCCGGTTTGCGTGGCGGCAGAACAGCCCGCAGACCATACAGTAGGAAGCGCCGTATGTGCGAAGGCCTCGAGGAAGAGAAGGGGCGGCAAAACGAGAGGGAATGGGCCACCAATGGCCAGGCCAAATGCCCCAGTTGGGCGTGAGGAGGTGCAACACATGGAAGACCAATAATGGCCCTCCGTGTGTTGCAGGCGAACATAAACCACTGTGCCAGGGCCCAGGACTTATTGGTCCAAAGCCTGGCGCAGTGGTCTATCCAGGTGGCGGTTGTTTCGGAGCCCTACAGCGTTCCTGACAGAGACAACTGGGTAGCCGACAACACCGGGGTGGTGACTATTATCACCCAGGTCGCAGCGGGCTCTCCACCCTTCTCACGAGTAGAGAGGGGTGCGGGATGCGTTGCTGCAATTGTCGGCGACCTAGTTGTCGTAGGGGTCTACTTTTCCCCCAATCGAACTCTTGCGGAGTTTGAAGAGTTCCTTATACGATTGGGGGAAATGGTAGAGCGATTTCGTCCGGCGGAAGTGGTAGTCGCGGGCGATTTCAACGCGAAGTCCAGCGTGTGGGGCTCCGCAACGACGGATGTGCGTGGTGTGACGCTGTCGGAGTGGGTTGTTGCCACCGGTTTGTCTGTGCTCAACCGAGGGACCAAGAACACGTGTGTGCGAAGGCTGGGCGGATCCGTCGTGGACGTTTCGTTCGCGAGCCCGGCCCTAGCGTGTCGTGTTCGGGGCTGGTGAGTGCTGGATGATGTGGAGACTCTCTCGGATCACCTCTACATCTTGTACGAGATCTCCACACAACCAGCGGTGCAACCAGCCCCCAGTCCAAACTCGCGAGAGTACGGACCGCGGTGGCAACTGGGTCGTCTCGACAGGTAGTTGTTGGAGGAGGCCGCGATAGTGGAATCCTGGCTGCCCCAGAGCTTGGCGTCTGCAGAAGACGCCGCATCCTGGGCGCAGGGGGCGCTGACGCGTATCTGTAACGCGTCAATGCCCCGTTCCGGGCGCCGCCCTCAACGGCGGCAAGTGTACTGGTGGTCGTGGGAGATCGCGCAACTGCGTAACACCTGCGTTGCGGCGAGACGCCAGTACAGCCACTATCGCAGACGGGTACAGAAGGTGCAGGAGGAGGAAGACCGACTGTACCGCGTCTATGTCGAGGCGAGAACGCAGCTGCAGGAGGAAATCGGTCGTGTGAAAAGCGAGTCGCACGACCGGTTGATCGCGGGGATAGACCAAGACCCGTACGGCACACCTTACCGAATGGTGCTCGGTAGGTTACGGGCTTGGGCACCACCACTGACGCAGACACTCCAACCGGACATACTCCGAGGGGTTCTGTCGTCGCTATTCCCGCAGCGGGCCAGTTTTGCACCACCCAGTATGGCCCAACCTGCAGCGCGTGAGGAGGAAGAGGAGGACGACGAGGACAGCGTCACACCACCGGTGGAGGAGGAGGAGCTCGAAGAAGCTGTACGCCGATCTCGGCTCAAGAGCACCGCCCCGGGCTTGGATGGCATTCCCGGCCGGGCGCTAACTCTGGCCCTCAACACCTTAGGGCCCAGAGTGCGAGGACTATTCACTGCCTGTCTGGCTCAAGCCATAATTCCACAGCGGTGGAAGACAGGCAGGTTAGTCCTCATCAAGAAGGAGGGTCGCCCGGCGGATTCAGCCTCCGCCTACAGGCCCATCGTGCTCTTGAGCGAGATTGCCAAGCTCTTCGAGCGTGTTGTAGCCAAGAGGCTACAACATCATTTGGAGGGGACAGGTCCGGACCTCTTGGACCACCAGTATGGCTTCCGTAGGGGGCGATCGACGGTGGATGCCATACTGGAGGTTAAGTCCTATGCGCAGGATGCGGTGGCCCGAGGCGATGGAGTCTTGGCGGTGTCTTTAGACATCGCCAACGCCTTCAACTCCCTGCCATGGCCCTGCATAAAGGAGGCACTGTTATACCATCGTGTGCCTCCATACCTGTGCCGCGTCATCGGGGCTTACCTGTCCGGGAGGTCTGTGACCTTTCCGGCTCCTGGAGGAGGTTGGAGGGAGTTTGTTGTGTCGGCCGGTGTTCCACAAGGATCGGTGCTGGGTCCGATCCTCTGGAACATCGGGTACGACTGGGTGCTGCGGGGCAGCACCCTGAGGGGGATAAAGGTCCTCTGTTACGCCGATGACACGCTGGTCTTGGCGCAGCAGAGGACCTATCGGGAGGCGGCGGTCCTCGCGACGGCTGGAGTGGCGGAGGTCGTCGGCCGCATAAAGCGGCTGGGTTTGGAGGTCTCCCTCAACAAGTCCGAGGCAATCTACTTCCATGCTCCTCGACAGGGCCCACCGGCAGATGCCCACATCGTCGTCGGTGGCGTCAAGATTGACGTTGCCCGGAGCATGAAGTACCTCGGACTTGTTCTGGATGGTCGGTGGAGTTTTCGGGGCCACTTTACAACCTTGGCCCCGAAACTATTGAAGACAGCGGCGGCACTGACGCGCCTTTTGCCCAATATGGATGGGCCGAGCGCCTCTAGCCGTCGGCTGTACACCGGAGTGGTCCGATCGATGGCGCTCTACGGTCCTCCCGTATGGGCGGACGCCCTGGACCGGCACAACATCACCCTGCTGCGACGTGCGCAGAGGGTGATGGCCATCCGGGCGATACGGGGGTACCGGACCATCTCCGGTGAAGTGGCGTGCGTGCTGGCTGGAGTCATGCCGTGGGATCTGGATGCTCGTTCTCTGGCGTCGGTCTATTGCCGGCGTCGAGGCCGTGTGTCCGGGGAACCGGCAAGCCAAGCACGCACTGAGGAGGCGCGGGTAGCCGCGGTTGAAATGTGGGAAACTCGGCTGGCAACACCATCTGCCGGCCTGAGGACGATCGAGGCTGTTCGTCCAGTGTTCCGCTAGTGGTTAGCGCGGCGTCACGTCGTCCTAACCTTCCGCACCACACAGGTGCTCACGGGGCATGGCTGCTTCGGGAGTTACTTGTGTCGGATCGCTGGGAAGGAGCCCGACGCTCGCTGCCACCACTGTGGCGACTGCCTCGATGAGACGGCCCAGCACACGTTGGAGGTGTGCTCAGCCTGGGCGTCTCAACGTCGCGCTTTGCGCGACGTCATAGGGGACCTTTCCCTGCCGGCCGTGGTCAAGGCCATGGCCGGTAGCGAGACGTCGTGGGACGCGGTCTCATCCTTCTGCGAGGCAGTGGTGCTCGAGAAGGAGTCGGCGGAACGGGCGAGGGAGGCTTTTGCCGAAGTCGCCATCCGCCGTAAGAGACCGGGTCGCCGGAGGGTGGCACACGGCCGCCGCCTTCCGCCCTAATGTGCCAGAGGGCGGTCAGCTTGGGGAAGCTGGCCGCCTACCAACCTGGCCCGAGTAGGCGCGCGCAGGTTGCTCCCGCGCGCCACTCAGAGCAGGCCGTCGAGGGTGCCCACACACCCTTGACTCCGCGACGTGCCTAGCAGGCTCCCGCCGCCGCGTTTCGTGGACGATTCTAGTCCCCGCGCCTCGCGGCCAGTGGCGGTCGAGGAGGAGCACCGTGAGGTTTTAGTGGGTATTGAGATTGGCCTTCAGCCGGTCCACGAGTCCCACATAACCCGCTCGAGTCCCCACTCGGGCCGGTATCCGTAAAAGGATTTCCTCAACGTTAAAAAAAAAAAAAAAAAAAAAAAAAAAAAAAAG
>HE669536.1:0-16782 GCA_000313835.2 Heliconius melpomene melpomene
GACCGCCCACCAGCGCCAGCCTACTCTCGATGCCAACGGTGGATGAACACGTTAAGGTAATTTATTTTGCTGGCGTATGCACTCATTTTCTATGAATTGAAGTACATATAAGCAAACATTGTAAAGTTTCTTTCTGTTACGTTTTTTGTGGCTAGTGGTAGAAAACAAAATTTCGCTTCCCTGGACTATAAATCATAAAACGCGTTTGTCCCCGCTCTCTTTTTAAATTTTGAATTGAACAGCACTTTTAGCTGTGCATTGGCTATCCAGGCGGGCTGTAACGAAAGATTTTTATATGTGTATACTATTCTAATTTTATATATGATACAATATTGTGTGTTCATAGCGTGTGCGCACGGAGATCACTTTCGATTTCCACCGGCTGGGGGTGCTGCTGCTGCTGCACGCAAGCAAAATCGCCACTGCCACCGTCGGCGACGCGCGCATACAAGCCACCCTGGGTAACCAACTGCTTTCACATACATATATGTTATAGTGTAGTACTGGTTTGCACTCGCCATTGACAGTGTGCACAACCGGCACAGTCGGGTACGGGACCCGGAACTACGGACGGGCGCACGTTATATACACTGGCTCACAATAATGTATTGTTAAATACAGTCAGTGAACTACACACTGAATTATTGTATTAAGCTAGAAAGGTCATACCAATCAATGAAATTCGTAGTTTCTTCTTTCTTTCAACCGTCGTTGCTAAGCAACGATTTGCAAAGTTTGTTGTTAGAAAACGTCACCCAAAATGATCTTGCTTAACGCATCTCTCTATTGGAAACTGTAAATAATTTCATAAATATATTTAATAAATGTTCTTATAGTTCAATATATAGTTCGGGTCCACTAGTATTATATATATTTTTATGTTTATAAGTAAATAAGCATTTCTCCAATATAGGATTAAGAGCTAAAGCAATTGACACAAAATTTCTATAGATTTTTTGAAATATTGTTTCGAATTAATTGAAATCAAAATGATCAGTATTATGTGTTATTTTTTCAACTTATATCGAGACCACAGCTAACACAGCCACAGTCAATATATAGCTTATTCTGTTCTTACAATCTAGATGGTGAACGTATAGAAGTAGGCGGTTCATTAGGCGGTGTCCAAGTGGTGTCGCTGTCAGAGCGTGCCGGTATTCACACGCGCGTGCTGTCGGCGGGGCGTGCGCCTCCCGCCCCCGCGCCACCCCCGGCACCCTTCGTGGCGGCGCCGCCCCGCTGTTTTAACGCCACCAGCGAGGATAAGGCGCTATGGTTCTCCATATCTAGGACAGTGAACCCGGCTAAATTTGATGATTGTAGTGGTAAGTAAATGTGAACTAATTTAATATTATTATAGAAATAAACTATTGTAGAAAAGTGCCTGACAATGAACACTGGTTGCAGTTTGACCATTAGTGGCAATGATTATATTTGAACATATTTTTAATTATTTTTTTATGTTCAGCCTTTATGAAACAACTGTTTAGGTGCAAATTTGAATATACCTTGTTCTGATATAACAAACTGCTGCATTCAGCTCCGCCACTGAACACGCCTCATATCAAATTCAGGCATGTAGAAAGTGAAAAACGAAGTGTTTTAATATTAGGTTTTTTTTACCTACAACTGACACGTAATTCGTTTGATGTACTCGCACAGACGGTGGCGTCGCGGAAGGCACAGAGGGCGCGGGGGAGGTGTGCGTGAGCGTGTCGGTGCGCGTGGCGTCGGTGTGGTACACGCACTCGGCGCCGCTGCTGCGCGAGCTTCGCGAGGTGGCGGCCGAGTTCCAGCAGTACCTCGCCAACCTCGCGCGCTCCATACGCGCCGCCGCCGCCGCCGCCGCCGACATGGCCATTGGACTGGTGCACCCCAGGTACCTACTAAGGAGCAACTTGTATTTCGCCGATTCTTTATAGCGGATTCTACCTTCCGAGCAGGTGTTAATTTCCTGCTTAACTAACGCTACTGGCATTTTTACGTAATTAGATATTTCAAAAGTGTTTGTAATGGGTTCATTAATTATAGTCTAGTTTAAATGTTACTCTTTTTAGTCTCATCCTTTTTATTTATTATAGTTGTGTAACTATATTGTTATATGTCGATTTTCAGAAGTGAAACACTATATTCCAATCCGCGGCTGGCGCAGTCTACTGAAGGTGTGTCGCCACGCAGACGGACGGTTAGCGCCGGCTGCTCCCTCGACGAGCCTGATGGAGATACACGGCAAATTATGTTCAGGTAGCTACATAATCTTATTCATATTTAAATAATGGAACATAAAATAGTAGCTTTAGCAAGAAATTGAACTCAAATAATTACTATTCTTAAAAATAGCCTTTTAGGTAATTTATTATAATTATATTAGTTAACAGCAATAATACAATACACTCACATCTACTATATTTGACATCCAGTGTGAGCGTGGAGCTGGAGTCTCCGGTGGTGGTGGTGCCGCGGGCGGCGCGCAGCACGCAGGTGCTGGTGGCGCACCTGGGCCGCATGAGCCTCGCCAACAGCCCCGCGCCGCCGCACCGCGCGCTTTACGCAGTGCGCGTGCGTGACATCTCGCTGGTGTCGGTGAGTTACTAAACATGAAAATTGCAATACCTTAAAAAATTGAGCGGAAACGTAGACGTAGTGTCCTAATTTTAGGTAACCTCTACTGTTAGTGGAATACAGTATGAATCTAAAAAAAATACGGTTTAAGAAAAAATGCTGCTCCCAACAATTTCATATATAGGTGAACATATTTAAGTGGGTTATTGCATTACACTTGTACTTGCAGCTGGACGTGGGCGACAAGCTACGCGGCGCGCGGAGCGAGGGCCTGGGCGCGGAGTGCCTCGCCGATGTGTACGACGCGGCGCACGGCCTGCCCGTGTTGCACGACACCGCGCTGCAGCTCACCGTCGCCTTCGCCGACACCGATGTGGGTCCCACGGTAAGTGAGAAACTTGTTATTATACTATTGAGGCTATCTTGATTGTGTGAAACATTGTCAAAGTGTAAACGAAGCGGTTGTGGGGTCGATTTACAATAGTGGTAATGAATTATGTTCGTTTTTTTATTTTGGTATGACAAGGAGTAGAAAAAGTTTTCTCTGTCTGCTAACAACATATAATGAAGCTAAACAATAATATATGTTTTTGAACATTAAAAATAATAGGTTATTTGTGGGTAACGTATCCTAATTATCTATAATAATTATATTTTTGCTTTTTTCATCCAAAGACGAAACACTAGATGTTATGTTGCTCTGCTGTCACATCAGTTAGCGTTGCGTTTTAAACAAATTCAATGAAAGCCTATGAAAATTGCGTTAATCAGTTAACAATTTTCCGTCCGTATTTCAAGTCCGTATGATATCATTTTGGCTGATGTTTCACGCATTTTACTTATACGGATAAAGAACGTGAAAATTTTGATATTTCATATTTTAATCACTATAACTAACTTTTTTCTAATGACAATTCCAAATAAACGTTTTAAATTTTTTTACTGTAAATTTTGATTATATTCCCTTTTGTTTAAACCGTTTAGGGTTAACTAAAACGTTGAACGAAAAGAAAGGTAATTCTACATGACAGTCGACGGTAAGTCAACTTTTTTCACAGTGTACAGTGGATGGCAAAGTGGTAGATGGCCTACACGTGACAGCGAGTCGCGAGCAGTACGAGCAGTTGCTGGACACGCTGCAGTGGCTCGGGAACTCCGCCCCAGACGAGCCGGACGGCCCGCCGCCGCCGCACCATCCTGATGTATGCTATTATTTATATCAGTTAAATCATATAAAAAGGTTTTTGCTATTATTAAAGAAGAATTACATGGATGGTCGAATAGTAACATTTTTGGGTTTTCATAATTACAAGCGTAAATTTGTATTTTAGGTTTCTATTTCTAAGCTTTATACTCGATTTTGATTACTACGATTTCTAAAGAAAAAATAAATAAATTATCATTGCAAGGGTTGCGCGTACATTTTTAGTTAGAATACTATAACACCTATTATTATACTGTTATTATATTTGTCACCATCACACTATTATTATATTTGTTCTGATGCAGCCAGTCTCCGTAGTGGAGCCAGCAGTACCAACGTTGCGGCTGGACCCTCAGTTACGTGCCGCAGTGTTAGCGGTGCCACCGCCCAAACACGAACCGACACCAGCACGAGCTCATACACCCCTTGCTGGTGGGTATAATTATTTTTTTTTATCTTTAGCTTATTCGGAATTTGTTTTATACCTAAAATTTAAATATATCACTCAAATTTATATACTTGTTTATTACTGTACGGTCGACACAACAATTACATTAATTCATAATGATTCTGCTAAGATGTACCAACAGTTACGCATACCAAGCCACGCTTGCAATATCAAAATAATAATTATATTTTAAAATCGATGATAACATTATATAAAATTTAATACGTTTTTTTTCTTTCCACAGTAACATTTGAATTGGAAAAATTCACGGTGGAACTTCGAGCAGATTTAGGTGCGGGTGAACGCAGCTTAGTAGCCCTAACTTTCCGGGAATTTTCTCTCCGTCGCGATCATTTGCACCCGGACGAGTCCACTTTACAGGTCAGTTAATAAGTATGAATATACTACTACGTTTTTAAATAGAGAAATATAAACTAGTACAAAATATTGTCGATTTTATAGTAAAGTTGATTCTAAACTCGAGTATTGCAAATTTCGAGTTTGTAACTTCGAGACTAGTTTGTCTTTATGTTAACAAAATAATGAAAAAGTTATGAAGACTAATTGTATTTTTTTGTTTAATCGACGACGGTCAATCCTATATATCGTAGTTGATAATAATCAATCCTATATATCTTAGTTTTGACCGTGAATTTGTTTATTCAGGTATCTCTCCACTCAATAACAATGGAAGATCTGACCAAGGAACCAGATTCCCGTCACCGTATGCTGATGGTGTCTCACACGCCGCCCATGCCGCCCAAAGCTGTTTTCGTATCTACATCCTGCCCAGACTTTGTGACCCACTTCCCATCTGAGACTAATTCGTCTTCTCTACCTCATTACTCTTCTTCCTCACCGCCTGTTCCACGTTCTACCTCGTTGCCGGCTGAGCTTCATGTTTTGGATAAATTGCCAGAAAGAGAAGTAATTTTTACATAGTTTTTAAAATTTAATTAAGTGGCCGTCGTGGCGCAGCGGCACAAGGGTGTGACTGTAACGCGGCGGTTGTGGGTTCGATTCCCACTCGAGGAAATGAAATATTTATTCACGTTTATATTTCTATTTCTTCGCTCTGATATCGAGGTAAAGCGCCACAGACATTTGTTGTCCTTGCCTTTTTTATTCTTAATTGTTTATTAAAACTGTTGTTTTCATTTTTAAAAAGTGAAGTGGATGTAAATACATTTTAAATGCTCTGCGTTTCATTTTGTCAGTATCCGAGTTCATGGTTGTTGATTATATTGATCGCGGTGCAGTTAGCTGGTTACTTTATATGTTTATAGCATCCTTATCTCTGTAAGAAATAGCCATTTGGATGTTGTGTTCCACTATATCAATCAAGGAACCTTTATTTGCCCGGCGAATGAAGTTGCCGGTAGCGTCATACATCCTTTTGTATGCCTTATTAGCGACGACCGCGTGAGATATGCTGTTGTGTAGGGCGTTCTTAATGGATGATTACTACAAATAAAATTCTTAGTTTGGATGATTACTACAAATTCGTATGTAAGTCCTTGAGATTCCCGAGATACAGAGTATTGGGGGAATCGGAAATCTGAATATAGGGATAGAAGCACCCGTCTATCGTGACTTTCTCAGGGAGCGTGTTGTCTGTCGGGCTGAGTTGATGATGTTATAAACTTCGTTTAGCGCGTATGTCACATCCAGTGGACATCTGTATGATCTCGCTAGCTTTTGATGACTGATGGTCGTCACGAGGTTTGGGCCGACATAGTGCATTTGGAAGATGTTTAATCTGTCGATAAAGGGTAGTTGGTTTATGTCCCCGATAAGTGTAAGTGTCTTGGCCTCTGATAATATAGCCGCCATTACGATAGCTCCAAAATGGTTCATTAAGGCCTCACGATAAGTTAATCTCGTTAAAGAGTCATGAAAAGAAAAGATTCTTATTTCTTTTTTTAATATGTTACATACATGACAGTTATGTTTAAATATTAAAGTAAGTATAACAATTTATATGAGTGTTGTTTCCAGAGTCGTACAAGTAAGCAGGAGCCGAGCACGCCGCCGTGCTCTCCGGAGCGTGAGGCGGCGCCGCGAGACGACCTCGTGTGGGTGTGGGTGCACACGCGCGGACACGACACGCAAGAAAAGGTAAACAAATACTATATTAAATTGTGTTTTTTCCTTGACTTTTAGTGGATTATTTCTCAATTTAAACATGTTTAGGAATTTATAAAGATATAGAGCTACAGGTATATTATATGAAACTATAGGTCTACGTGTGAATTTACCCGGTTCCCTGCTTTCCATTGAATTCCAGAGACATTGTGTGTTAATTGTCGGAACTTACGTCGTGCTTAGCATGGTTACCAGAGCGAGGAAATGAAAATATGGAATTGAACCCACAACCGACGCGTTTACAATAGCATACTCGTGCTTCTGCGTTACGCCGGCCTCTATTCATGGCCCACTTAATTTTGCCTTTAAAAAGTTGTTTTCTTTGAAACAGACTAAAAGTCCTTACAATGAATGATCCCGCAAGTGAGTGTTTTTTTTTCAGTCCAATTCACAACTTAAAATAAATACAAATTTTCAGGTTTCGAAATTGACGAAGGTGGAATTCAACTGCTTAAAATTAGTTTTAAGTATAGACAGCTGGGTGGCTGTACTCGACTTTTTCGGTGTCGCAGGCGATGAGTCCGATCGACCCGAACCGACAGTCGATCCTCATGATCAAAGTGAGCTATGTTCATTAATGTTATGCGAGATTTATATATTATATTATACGATAGCTATATACGATTGCTGTGAATTCAAATCCTTTGTAAGTATTGACATATTATAACAATTTTAATGGGCGGTGTTCCGTCATGTATTCCTTATTGCTGGTTTTAAGTTACTCCGCTCTCCGTTTTTGGCCCAACTTTCGCTTAGCTTTCTTTCAACGTCGCGCTTTTGCAACTAATCCCCGAATGATATTTGAATTCACGCAGCAAGTTCTGAAATATTTAACAATAACGTAAAATAAAAGATAATTGATATATGTATATTTGTCTTTTTTAAGTTTAAATATATTTTCGTGCACTTATACATTTATTACTTACTAGATTCTTTCGTCAACTCCCCTTAAAATTTTGAATATGTAAGAAAAAATATACAAATAAACCAAAAACCCATATTTTAACCACCAGGCACTACAAATAAGCCAAGTACTGATACATCGAACACTCTCGAAGCGGGTGCAACTGAAATGGAAATGTCAGTCCGTTCCCTCTCAGTAGTGGTGGTGGGCGCGCGGGGCGACGCGTGCCGCGCGCTGGTGTCGCGCGTGCGCGTGCGCGTGATAGACGAGGCGCACGCGGGAGGGCGGGAGGTGCGCGCGACGCTCGGTGCGCTCGCGTTGGCGGACTTGGCGCCGCGAGCCGTGTTGTGGCGGGAACGGTTGCGCATGCGCACCACGCACGCACTCGATGTGCATTATCAGAGGTATGGCGATGAATGTATTAGAACATGACTTATATTCATTTTGATGCCAATACAAAAAAAAGTGTTATTAACTTAAGCTTAAGGTCGTTAGTAAATAATTTTAGGTTAAATTAGCTTATGTAAGAAAATTATGTGACAATATATTTTTTTATAGATTAAGTGCAACAGAGGCGGCTAAAGTCGGCTACGAGACGAGCTTGTCTCTAGAAATGGGTCCTGTTACGTACGTGCACACACGACGCTTTGTACTGGAACTACAAGCTTTTGCACGAGATTTTAGTCTTTTGAGACGCGTTATAGCTCAGGCGAGGCAAAAAGTAAGCGCCTGCTATTGTTTGTATATATTACTTTTTAATAATACAAATATATATTACATATAAATTTCGCTCCCGCATTGAACCTTTTATTGATTACTTTTCAAAATGTGTTTCTCTAAAGTTTGTGGAACAATTTGGCAATTACATAAAATAAAGAATAATAAAATATTTTTAGGAATATGATTTAAAATATCTTAGAATTATTAACAAAATATTTGATAAGTAATTTCTTTACTTATCAATACGGAAAGTACTCAACTTGGAGTTATGTATAAGTATTGGATATAGATTTAATTACAAGATTAACATAGATATTAATAAATATATTTTGGCACCCAGGTAACAAGTCAGTTGCGCGGCTCGTCCCAACTTCAGCGCATGCGGGTGCGCGTGCGCTGCGAGGCGCCCGTCATCGTGGTGCCGGTATCCGCGCGTAGCCGCGCCGCACTTGCCGCCGAGCTGCAGATGCTGCTATTGGACAATTGCTTCCGACGCGCTGGGGACCCAGATACGATTAGCAAGATGGCTGATCCTACACGAGGTTCACATCCTTTTCAATTTTTTTTCCACTTTAATTTAATTTTAATTCAACATAAATAAATTATACTTTTACACACACATTAACACGCTTTAACCTGTTAACGGGTTAAATGAGACTCCAGGCCCAAAAACATTACCAAACTCTTACCGTGCAAATTCTCGACAATCACTAGAAGGAGACATGAAAACTGCTCCAAATATTCGTGATTACAGGGATTTATCATATGACTTATATATAATACTACCATATGACTTATATATAATGGACACACAAATAATTGGCCTGTTGTTGTTTCTACAGCGGAACGCGAGATCCTAGATGTACGCACAATCAGTATCGAGGGGCTCTCCTTAAGATGCGCGCGCGCTACAAGCGGCCCCCACGGTGAACTTCGCCTGCGATGCCGTGGACAACCACTGCTGCCCTCGCCTGCCAGGCTTACACTGCAATTGGAGAGGAATTGTTGTGATACACATAATGGTTATTATTTATTTTTATAAAAAAAACAGCTTCACGCTTTTTCCTGCATATCGGGATAGGTTTATACAGTTAATAAAATAATAATAATAATAAATTCGTACTTAAACGTCGTATTCGTACTTTACACACAGTACCGGAGATGACGGTGCAGGGACGTCTGGCCACGCTTCAGCTGTCATTAGACGCGGCGCAGTACCGCGTCGTACGCGGCGTTCTCGCCCACAATCTGGCGGAACCCTGCACCGAATTACTGGAACCCCCAGTGCTAGCCTCTCCTACACCTGGTGTAGATGCTGCAGTATGGATAGCCTGGTCCTTGCAGTTGGACTTGCAGGATGTTTGTGTGGAATTAAGGGGAGCCCGTGGCGCGCCGCCGCTAGCTAATATCAACTTTATCAAGTCGAGATTGCTTATCGAATCGTATTCGGATCAGTCACAGGATATTGATCTTGTTTCACAGGTAAACAGGTTTTAGCTATTGTTATAATACGCTTGAGTAATTTTGATGTCGTATTTAAAATTAATATGTGATCTATGAATATAATGCATAACTTATCAATATCTGTAAAGAAACGTACGTTACTACACTAACATAGTATGAATTGTTCTACAACATTTTTTTTAATTGAAATTTTATTCGCAAACTAACGATAAGTTTTAGTTTGTGCAATAACGCAACAGGTAGCCTGGTCACTGACTCTAAGAAGTATATAACTTAAATATTACAGGAGATTTTAGTAAGTGACACCAGGTACGCCGCTGAACCGGCCAATCGACGAGGCAATGTGTTTAGCCACATTGTGCAGCCCTTGCCTGATCATCGACACAGCGTACAAGCTGAGGTTCATGCCAGGTACTCATTTTACTTGGCTTATGTTAAATTTGTTGTTTTATGTAAAAAAATATTTAATTACCTTTGCGCTGTATCCCGCATATAGCAGTGTAAACAGAGGGATCACAGTGTTAAGAAACCGCGCACTGCCTAATTTTTAATACATTCCGTGTTGAGTGGTGGAACTAAATGCCGCACTTTGTCTTGTTACCAGAAGGAGGAAAATTAAAATGATTTATTCTATCTAGTAAGAATCAAAGCCACAACTGTTGCGCTTAAGTGAACTTTATAAGTCAGATACTGTGCTACTGCGACTACTGTACGACTGCTGATTCCTTATCGAATCAGTCAGTGGCGACGTGCTATCGTCATTGATTGGTTCAATTAATTGATATAGTATAAAATATATATTTGGCATATTAAAATGAGGAAAGTGGACATTGAAATGTGCTCATATGTAGTAAAATAAAACTGTTATATTGTTAACATATTTTTTTCATGGCAGGAAAAGACCAGACTCCTCAGCATATACAATTTTGATAAACAACATGCGATTAATGGCCATCTTGGATTGGTGGGAAGCTGCCAGTCAGTTCATCATGCAACCCCCTTTACCACCCACAGACCCTGATTTACTACACTTGTAAGATATATTTTTGCATATTATTCTTTGTTTGTAAATTAATCATTATATTTGTCTCAGAGAACATAAAGTTTTTCTTCCATTTAAAGTCATTATTAATTAATAAAATATGATTTTTAGAGAGGATATATCAGTGGACAGCGAGAATGGAGAGTGGGGCGGCGGTTTGGGCGGCAGCAGTAGCGACGGTGAAGGCGAAGGCGGTGCACAAGATGGCAGCGGCCACATGGAACTTAAGCTGAATATTACCGACTCTCAATTAGTGCTGGTAGAGGATGCTTCACTGTGGGATACTAATGCTGTTATACTTAAGGTATGTTTTTTTCAGCTTCACGCTGTGCCCACATATAGAAGAGTAGACAAAGGGAATCTAGTGTAAAGATACCTATGGTTATGATTGTTTTTGAACTTTGTTTGTAACAGGTGAGGATTGGAAAATACAAAAATGCTTTGTTTTTTTTATCCTTCCTTCTTATGGTTCACAGAGCAGTGATATCGAATACGTATTATAGTATTATTTGTATTATAATGATATTATGTCTTCATATGTAAAGTGTAAATAGCTTGTTCAATTTGCTTGACTGCACTTTTTGACACTCCGTTTCCATTAAGACACTTCCATTTCTCTTTTTCAAGGGGAAGTCGAATCTATCGCGTTTACAGTCGCATGCTTCTACCCTTGCGCCCCGACTGGTCTAGTTACATACAAAATAAATTACAATATGTTATTTTTCAGAGTACAACAGTAATAACATATCGCGGCGCGGAAGCCGCCCGTCCCGTAGTATGTGAGCTCAGCGAGCTCGAGCTGTTCTCGTGCGTGCTCGGCCTCGAAGAGGAAACGGCACTGTCTATAGTGGAGCCCGCTGCGTTGCACGCCGAGTTACGCGGGGATGGGGTGTTAAGAGTGAGTTGTATAAAATGTTTTTTTATTCTTATACCTAAAATTTAATGGCCATTTTCAAATCGTAAACATTTGTTAAATTAATCACATGCACATTTGCGTATAGGTAGAGGTATACATATACGTAGAGGTCTATTCATCTCTAAGAAAAGTAAATATGTATTTTATATATTTTTAGTATTTATTACAACAACATATCAACATGTGGCCCTCGCGGCTCAGCGGCGCAAAGGTGTGACTGTAACGCGATGGCTGTGGTTCGATCCCCACTTGAGGAAATTAAATATTTATTTATATTTATATTTTCATTTCTTCATTCTGGTGTCGAGGCAAAGAGCGGTGTTGGGTTCCGCCACTCAACACGCGATGCCTCCAAAATTCGGCGGAAAGTGGGGTACGGAGTGTCTTAACACTAGGTTCCCTCTGCCTACCCTCCTGTGTGCGGGATACAGTGTGAAGCTGATATAATTTTAATTCAATTTTAACATACATATACGTGTTTGGTTCATTGATTGATGTATGTTTGTGCATAGATCGCGATGGGCACCCTCAATTTGCGGCTGTCGTATCACGACATGCGCATGTTTGCGTCCATGCTGCAGTCGCTTCCTGCTCAAGCGAGGGTTGCACTCTCAGGTAATTATGTATATACATTTATACATCATGTAATACATGTAATATACATCTTTTTTAAATATAATATTTATAATATTAGATTGTACATTGTGATAGTTTGTTTCCGGTTAGCACGGTGGGCTATATAAACTTTGTTTATTTACTTGATCCCTTCACGTTTCCCAATGTAATGACTTAGACTTTTCCCTTAAAAAGGTAATTTAATGATCCCATATATGATTTCTATAGGTAAATCTGAAGAACAGCCACCAGATGTGCCAGCTAACAGTATACACATGCGCGCCGCCCCCGTGGGCGGGTACGGCGTGGGCGTGGGCGTGGCCACGTTACCTCGTTGGTTACGACCCACACCTGTACCTGCTCCACCACCTCCTGATAGACACGAGCATTGGCCGCTACGGGCTGTACAGGTTAGTTATTTGTTTTTATTTCTACGCCGCATTCCGTATATGATTTCGGCAGTAGGAACATAGTTATAGAATACTGCGTTTTCTACGCCCAATTTTCGAGACATTTAGTCACAATGTGGGCTACTAAAGAAAATTAAAAATATGGCGAAACCTTTTATGCTACATTTATCTAAAATATATGTTCATAATTGTATTTCTTTACAAAATACAGTAAAATTGTGATATGATAACACTTAAATTTTTTTTTCTAAAGTAGAATAAAGTTTTATTGGTTTATGGTTTTTTGTTGTAATTTTAGGTGGAAGCAGAGTGCGTAACATTATGTGTAATAGATGACTGCTTGGACTCTGATGTGCCATTACTTGAAGTGTCTTTAAACGACCTAGAAGTGGAACAAGTAAGTGAAAATAATCTAATAATAGCTTTAATTTCGCCCAGGTTACCTTTGCTTTCTCTGCTGTGTCCGGGATATAGCGTGAAGCTAAAAAATAAAAGCATGTTGTAGTAGTATAGTCCAAGCGAGTTCAACTGCATGGCGAAGTAAAAAATATTTTACATTCGTAAATTTATTCATATATTATTACAGGATTTACGCAAAGTGGAAGAATCATTTGAGGATCCTTTGTTAGTATCAACGCCGTCCGGTCCAGCCGGTTCTATGCCCGAGCTGGGTACCACAGGCGATGATAATAAAGGCGAAGGCCGAGGTTCCAATGTAGGCGCTGGCGGAGGGCGACTACGAGCTCAACTTAGTGTCGATTATTATAATAGGATATTGTCTGGGTGGGAACCTGTTATAGAGCCTTGGAGGTAATATTGTTGGTTTGGGTTTTTTTGTGATTTGTGTTTATTTTTAGGGTAGATAAAAATTCTCACACAATGTCAGCTAAAAATTAAAGCAAAAAAAAACCGCTTCACGCTGTATCCCGTATACAGAAGGGTAGGCAGAGGGAACCTAGTGTTAAGACACTGTTTCCTACTTTCTATGTATTATATGTATGTATTATATATCTTATCCCCTACATTTTACCTTCGAAAGTTAGTGCAATATTAAGTCACAACCTAACACATATAAGTCTTTTTATGTAAAGCGGACGGTTAAAAGAAATGTTGAGCTTTTCTTATATTTTAATATGTTCAATGCTAGCTTAATATTATAATATACCACTATACTGGACGGTCGACGAGTCGTCGCCACCCAGAAGATGCCTGCGAAGTTTTGATTTATAATATTTATTACTTTATATATTTTTCTTCTGGAGTAAGCAATGTTCAAAAGTTCAGAAAGTTCAGAAACCCTAACTTCACAGTGGTTACGGCGTGGCGACTGTACTGTACTTATAATATACCACTACACTAGTATATAGTGTCAATGGCTGTGCAGGTTCGACGCGGGCTGGGAGTACACGCTATCGAGCGCGCTGTCGCGGTGTCGCGTGGCGCTGGCGGTACGGTCCCGTGATACCCTCGACACCAACGTTACCAGCGCGCTCGTCGACCTCGTGCATCTCGTGCGCAATAATTGGACCGCTGATTACTATGCACCTCAGGTGCAGTATGTTTTAATATATTCTTGTTATTATGCTGTTTTTATGCATATCTTGTACTGAAAGGGTAATTGAAGGAAATTGAAGTTGAGAAACTTATATCTTTAACAGTTTCTCTTTTTGAAATAAACCAGGGAGACAAAAAATACTAACTAATATATTCTAACACATATACTTACTATATTACTAGACATTGATTATTTCATAAGCACACCCTGTTAAATCAAGATCAAAACTAAAAGAATTCTTAAATGTATTTATATTTTTTCTTTATTCGATGTCTGTATAAATAAAAAATCATTGTTATATATACATATACAGACGACGACATCAGAGCAGTCCCCTAAAGGTAGCCCTGCTGGTCATCGGCGTCGTTCGCCCTTTGTGCCGTACGCGTTACTTAATCTCACCGGACAACGATTATGGTTCACCACACTCACCACTACCGAGGAAGAGTGAGTATTTTATAATACGTTTTATAACGAGTTATATGTTGATTCACGATAGTGGGATAATTGCTTTTTTTTCATAAATGATAATGTGATAAATGATAATCTTATTGAAATGATTAATTTCACGCAAACATCATTATTTAGCTTCTTTGATGGATTTAATTTTATGTTGAAAAATCTTATAATTTCTTATGCATCAAAATCTTTCTTTATCTAATAAAATTTTGTTCATGAAGGATTAATTAAAAAAGTAATACGCTCATTATACTCGTATTTAACCTCTTCCTCACTTACATTTTTTATAATAGACATATACAAAACCAGAACATATTATATTTTATGTTGTATTTCGCGATATATTCACTTTCCTGCTAAAGGAAAGTTTTTGATTAGTTCTCTGAGAAATCATCTGAAAAGTGTTTTATTGTTGGTGGTTATAATTAATACTAACCTTAAATATAACCTAACCCAAAATGTCGTCTAGACTACGCGAATCAGGCGAATCAGAATATAGTTCGAGTCCCGACGACTCTTGGGTGATGGTCCGTGCGGGCGACACGGAGCCCTTCTCGTTTGGTGCCCGGCGAGCGCGCGCACTGCCCCGCGCCCCCGCAGCGCCTGCGCCCCTGCACCGCCTCGTGCTGCGCGTGGACGGATGGGCGCCGCCCGACCCCGTGTGCGTCGATCGGGTTGGAGTATTCTTCAGGACTATTACCCATACGGTGATTTATATATTTACATGTCTTTTGAGAGAAATAAGAAAATATAGAATTATAGACATGGTATCCGCCCCAAAAATCTATCAATGGTCCACATGTTAGAAATGGACCTTTGCAATTAATTTATATTTTGTTAAGTTTTTTGAATTTGTTTACACGATTGATATTGAGGCTAGTGTCAAAACTTTCTATTTTTCCATTTTCATTTATTATATTTATTAATGTACATGTTGTGATGATGAAGCTCATGAAGCTTTTTTAACTTGACTGATATTTGAATATTCATTTCCTTTCATGGCATTTCCTTGTTTTAGTGAAACAAAGCATAAAGTTAAATTTGGTCACTTAATACACAATGTTTTGGGCTAAAGACAGAGAAAAACGCTAGTGGGATGAACAACAACGCGAGTTTGTTATCTCAAATTAATACAATTACAGAAAACCGGCATAGAAGCGCATGTAGTATTGGAAGTGTCGCTGGAGGGCTCCGCTCGCAAGCTAGTAGCAGTGCGTTCGGCGCTGCAGCTGCACAATGCACTCCCACACCCCGTGGAGCTGCGCCTCGATCGCGCGACCGCAGTACCTTCCACACTCTCCGCGGCCTCTGTACTTTCTGCTGCGCATATAGGTACAAGTAAAATATTTTTGGGGTTTTTTTTGTCTTTACGATGTGTTTTACGATGTAGAAATATTTTTTAGTTACGTTAGGTCCAATAGAAATGTGATTTTGAAAAACTATAGAATGACTCATTTAATGTCCGTAATTGTGATAAATTTATCATTTTCTTTTTCCCTTTAATTATGTCAAAAGTAGGTATGAGATATTATTGCATGAGATCTACCATCTGTGGTAAACTTTTATAAGACAATATATTGAATGAATATGAACGGTAATTTTATAAAAATAGCAAAAAAATAAATTTCAATATCGCGTCCGTGGAGTGAGTTGTCGTGTAGGTTAGGCTAGTAGGGTCTGTGGTGAGTGGTGGGTTGGTGCGCAGGACGGCGCGGGGCGAGCGCGGAGCAGGCCTGGGCTGCCTCGTGCGCCGCGATACGACGCCGCGCCGCCCTCGCCGCACTGGCGGCGCCCGCGCGGCCTCCGCCCGCTGTGTCCGCCCCCGCCCCCGCTGCCGCCACCACTGCCGCCGCGCCCCTCTTTCTTAGTTACGGTGATTGTTTAACACTGTCAGGCGCGCAACTGTGTGTATTATATTGATTGTATCGTGACGCCATGCAGCTAAGTCGGTACTTTAGAGCGTTGTAGCTTTATTCGCTATATTATACTAGTTTCACATGTAGATTGTTGTGGATTATTAATGAAAAGAAAAGTTTAGTGTGTAACAAATTGTTATTTTAGGTATTTATTTTGTTTCACATATTGATGTTTTATTGCTATATATATTGTCAGTGTATTATATTGTAGCATTTTATATTCATTTGTGCGTTGTAAAGTGTGGGAAAAAATACATGGTCTATTTAAAATATTTTGTTCTGTTGTACATTGTATAAGACAATAATGTATGTGCAGGCACACGCAGCGCACAAGTGGGCGCGGGCGAGCGTTGGGCGGCGCCGCTGAGCGCGCGACCCGGTGTGGTGTGGGCGCGGCCGCTGGTGCGCGCGCACACAGCGCC